>PNEQ01001706.1:7449-49283 GCA_003012365.1 Medauroidea extradentata | reverse complement strand
ACTATAAGTATATACCTCTCGTGACGCAACCCGCAGTGCGTGAGTCCCTTTAGGCCGATTTAAAAAGAAACTTCTTTGTTATTTTATTTCAATTAAAGCTAGCCGGGCATACTACAACATTACTAAATACGAACCCAATCATCCAGCATTAATCACGTAAGAGACAGAGCAGCGACACCTCTTATCATAACCAAACGCGAACGAGCAACCATCAACAAAAGCGTCGCAAGTGTATAAACAAGCAATTTATAATTCGTGTTTTCCTCGCCTTGAAGTGTCCGCCCGGCCAGGCCGCTAAGCGGTGTGCAGAGCTACGGCCGTATAAGATTATTCGAAAACTGCTCAGCGCGTTATTTATGTCTGTTTAGGAAAAGCATTCAAAGAATGTTACATGTATGTATACCCATTTCAGATACTTCACGTTTATCTAAAATTTATGTTTACGCTGCCGAAAATAACTAAAATGATTTTTTTTGTGGTCCTTTCTATGTACGAAAATCTAAGCACAGAATATATTAAAGGGTATAGGCATGTACGATAAGCCTTTATCGTTCATATTACATCATACAGTTGTACGGTCACCACTGAATGCCTTATAGAGGCAAATTGTTGGCGAGAAGACAGCACGCCAGTTCAGTGACTTTTGTCTAGAGGCTAGGGTGAGGCGTGATGCGCGTGCTGTGTCGTCCTTACCACTTCCGCACTTGTAGGCTTTAACACGAAAAAGGCGTTCACCTAGGCGGCTACCTTAACCTTAGTTAATTTGGTCTCGATACGTCCGCATATTTTAGCCTGGTATGAGTTCAGTATCCAATTCAATGATGGAACTTTGCTTTCTCTTTTCGTCCCTTATTTATTTTTGACACTTTTGCGATAATGGTATGATATTACGGCCACAATTAAAATAATGTATTTAGACAAACATGTACAACCTTGCTCTCTGAGCAATGGTCACACAGTGCCAGGTGCACAGAATCAAACCTTGGTAACCATTTAACTCCTCGTAGCCGCCTGTATGGACAAATTCTGCTAGTTCTAGGTCTTCAGTGCACAGCGCTGTACGATTCATGCTTCAACTTAGGAGCAAGTCGGTGAACTAGCTTATCTTCTCGCCAATCGCTTGCCTCTAGCAGACATTCAGAGGTAACCCTATCGATTACCGTCACGTCAAAAGTAAAGGTGTATAGTACACGCCCCGTTCTCTCTATCTACCTATCTCTCACTCTCCCGCTCTCCATTACGCTTGCACCTTACTTCACTAGTCTCCCGACTTGAATTCCAAGTGAGTCGTGGATGTGTGAAGGTGTGTGAGAATGAGTGTGTGTGTGTGTGTGTGTTGGTGAGTGTGTGTGAATATGTCACAAAGCATCGTACCTGTTAACTTACCGACTGATAGTCAAGGCGCGCTCATGTAGCAGAATATTTTTTATTTAAATTACATATATTTTGGTGTGCCATGTGCGTATAAAGCCTCTAAGTTAATGAAATAATAGTTACCTTCTTCATCTAAACGTAATTGCAGAACGCCTTTGTAACGGGACTATTTCATAAATACAGTAAAATGTAGTGATAAGCTAATTTTTTTTAAGTTATTTTATTGTGTTATTCTATAAAGACAAGAGTTAGTTACAATGAAATGGCATCAACATTAATATTTATTACCTTTCAGTAGTCATCGGTATATACAGGTGGTACGACATACTCGTCAAACTTCAGGAGGCATGTATGTGATACGCCATCTTTAGCATTTATAAAAATATATAGTCAAAACTATGGCTACCGTAAATTATACCGTAAATATCTCTTGTTTGGTGTCAATGTAATCTGCCAAGCGCCACTTAATGAAATATGTTAATGTAACTAGCGTAAACTCTCATACGTTAATTATGGTTTTTGTCACTAAGTGCCCGGCAGACTGGTGACCTAGGAGGCCTGCTGCAACATCACATGTGGGCTTTAGAGCCAAAAGAATGGCCCTTGCCTCTCCCTTCTGCTTCTTTCTCTCTCTTTCTCTCTCTCTCTCTTCCCACTTTTTCATCCTCCTCCTTCCCCGGCCCACTGGTAACTAGATACTTAATGTAATAAACATATTAATTAAGATATGCCAATAGTATTCAATACTCAGAAGTTGATTTATTTAATTTAATGACGTTAAAATGTACAACTTTATTTTCCGCAATAAATACGTAGGTCTTTAATAGCGGACTCACGCATTCGCGGGCGGCAGTGTGCCTCTCTCTGATTGGCTGAGGGGAACTTCGTCTCCTACATGTGCTCGGGGGTGGGGAAGAGACGCAAGGCAATTCTCACAGAGGAGTACGCGAGATGCTAGGAGAGAGACACGAAAATGTAAGCAAGCAAGTAACACGTATTAAAGTCCGTCGGTAAACGTGATAATTTTTTCGTCGTCAAACTGTGAGGCGGTGGACAGCGTATTTAGGAGTCACCAGTCGAGTGGACTTCCGGCTAGTCGCGGCCGTTTCCCCAGTAAATCAACTCCGTCAGTTGTCTAACTAACTCGCCGGAGTAAATACTTCATTGTTTCGCTACTATACAGTCAAAGTAGTTTAACGTCATCGTAATCTGCAACCCGAGGTGCGTGGGTTCGTCGACACTTATCTCGCAGTCAAAACATTTGTGCGTTTTCTTTAGCTAGTTAGGCACATAAACAACCTTTTAATAATCAACTTTAACCGTCGGAGATAAGGACTAAAGGTAGATAGCAACAGTAACAAATCAGACTGTAGCACCTTGAACATCTTTGCTGAAAATTACGTTTAGTTTAGGGCCACACCTGGCCGTGATTTTGAAAATATTCTTAAAGTAACATAATTTTCACATCTAAGAATACTTACATTGTTTTGTCACAAATATAATTTGTACCTATTTTTTTTTCGTATCAATGAACCTCATAATTTTTCACATTTTTGCAATGGAATCTTTCCTCGTATGCCTGCTCTTTGTATTGAATTATGTCATACTCATAGCATTCCGAAGAAAAAAAACTTTTGAGTTTTTATAGCAATAAAAAAAACACCTAGCATGGTATTGAATGTTCCACACGCTACCTCGGATATTTTCCCATCCATAGAACTTTAAAAATTCAATTGTTTTTAATTGATATCAGATAATATTCCATTTGAAGGCATTGCCACCCATTTTTCGTCGTGATTAAAATTTCCCTCCATAGATTTTACAGTGGCATGTCAAAACCACAGTATTACCGATTGTCTTACTAGTTTGGAGTACTTTCGGGTGCGTTTCTAGAATGAGGAAACCGTACTTAAATTATCAGAATCTTAGAACCCAGAATAATTATCTCTATAAATAATAATCTTGGCATCACAAGTGCGAGCCGTTTAGGAACACAAATAAGGCTGACCATGTCAAAGTTTCATCTTCATTTGCACATTCGGAAACAATCAAAATTCAAAGGATGGATTATTAAACTTTGTGTGGGAAAGGTACTTTGACCAGGATAGTTAACTTTAAATGATTGCTTTAAGACACAACAGTGAGCCCGGATTTTCGCGAAAATTATTTTTGGACCACCTTGTTTTTGCCTTATGTAGGCTATACTATCTAAGAGTTTCCCTTGGAACCTCGTTTATGAAAGTTATATCATAACTCACATAACTATGCGAAGGAACGAACAAATGGATTGCAATCAGGGTTGGGACGACCAAAGTAATAATAATATTACAGACATAAATATAAACCTCTAATAAAATGTTGAATATAGCAGAATTGAATTTACTTAAAGCTACGTTATGTTCTCCAAACAAAGGGCCGTTTGTTTTTATTCGTACGAATATTTTTCTGGTTGAGATAAAGCATGTCCTCGGAGAGAGAGGAAACAAACAACGGTTTCGGAACACGCACCATTCGCCGTTCCAACTGGGACGACATGTTCCAATGGAGAAAAATGCCAGGGGCCGGGTGGAAGGTAGGGAAGGGGAGGGAAGGAATAGGAGAAAGGAGGCTGAGGGCTTGTCGCCTGTGAACGCGAGGGATGTACTGACCACAAAACATGCCGACGCAGTTGGACGTAAGCACAGCCGTCTGACGCGGAGGGCAATGTTGCGACCACAGTGTTTCAGCAGGGAGGGGGTGAGGAGAGGGGTTGTAACCGCGAATGGATGGTCGGGGGTTGCTGCTGGACAAGAAGGAAGGGGGGGGGGGAGTGGGTCACGCCACGAGACATTCGATACGCCACCGTTACAGCCACCACGATGGCTTGCTACCAGATCCAAAATTAGGTCGTGACTGGCGATAAAATTGAAATTGCACGAGAAATGCATTTCATACCACAAATAATCGTAATTCAACTTAACTCACAAAATTATGTGTATGTGTGTGTGTGTATATTATATATATATATATATATATATATATATATATATATATATATATATATATATATATATAAAATCATTGTAAAGTCCGTTATTGTTTCCACTAAAATATTATATCCACCTGTTTGTTCCCTGTACTGACTAAATAATAGAACATATTGCCGACATACTTAAAAATATACACTAGCAAAATTTGAAAATCTGCGCGAGATGCTTATATAGCTTGCTAAACCTTATGTATAACAAAATTACGTAATAGCTGCCGTATAAAACAGATAAAATAACAATAATTTTTTTTTCAATTTTAAAAACGAAATTGACCAACAAAATCTCGACCATACTTACGAGTACAGACTCCTAAAAAGTTTGCGAATAAATTTATGGAGTAGTTAGATTTTGGATTCCTGTATAAGAATACGATTCTTACGATGTATTGCGGGATACACATTATTAATTCACAAAAAGAAGAGAAATTGTGCTATCTTCCAATCGGCGAACACTCGTCAATAATTCCTACTAAAATTAAAGCTTTGATATATAACTGTATTATTGAAACTTTTTTTTTCTGCAAGAGGTAGTCCAGTAGATCTCGAAATGCGACACAAAATAAAAATTCATTTTATGTCGTTTTATCATCAAAAATGGCAGACAAAAAACAATAATCACTAAAAGCAACAGACACTAATTAAATCAAAGCGTGTAAGATAAATTTTTAAATTTAAAGTTTGATTGCAACTTCTTCAAATATGAAATAAAATTTTCATTTATTCATGTCACGCTATCTTTCAAAGCAGCCAACATACACCAATATGCTAGCTTACATTTATTGTAAAAAGTACAAAAATGAGTTTGAATCAGTCAAGATGTGATATTTTTCCAACAATTTTGAAGTATCCGCAGATCTGAAAACAAACATTTGTTATGAACAAAAAGTAAGTTGACCTAAACACTATTTGAGTACCCAGTTTCATTAAATTCTTTCAACTCGTTGAAAAGTTTTTAGGGGACACGTACAGGAAGGTAACATGTGCCCATTTCTCCTTCGAAAGCCGTCCCATGTTAAGCCTAACGGCATAAAACCGGTGGACATAAATACACTCTCTTATTATCTTAATTGTGTGTGTATGTATACACCTACGCACACTTCGGGAAGAAAAAAAAATGAAAAATTTTAGAATATGTTCAATGTCTAAGCGTTTTGCTGAAAGAATCAATGTAAATACTTTTTTACTTCTAACATTGAACAGAAAAAAATCCTAGTATTATGCACAGCATTAATAAAACTTATTGGCAGATAGCTTGTTATACAAGAATGTTTAGACAAATAGAGGGAGGGGGGGGGGCGTGTCACCACTCATACTAGGATAACGTAGCTTTATTCACTTTCGTAGCCCAAATTTATTTAAGTACGAAGATTAATGTTACTATTTACAAACGAAACCCTTAGAACGAGGCAAGTATGATCAAGTATACCAGTATCTACACGGGACTGTGCACAAAAATACGTTAAACTGTGGTCACCAAGAATGTTGCCAGCCCAATTAAAATTAAAACACATATAATAAAATATTTGTATTATGTGATATCACATGTTCGGTGATATACAGACAGTACAGAAACAACAGCATAATAATCACACCACGTGAATCTTGGGCTAATTTGGAGACAAAAAAATAAGTGGCGTTTCCCATTCACAATATGGCAACATAGCACTGTGGTTAGTCCACTCTTGCGCTCCTCAGATATATTTCTTATCTTACTGCTACTGTTCTGACCTGCATTGTATGGGTGCATGTTAGAATTCTGAGCAGTCCAAACATGATTCTACATTTAACTGACGTAACATACCTAAAATAATACCTTGACGTGGAGCACGAGAGGGTACTTTCTCTGTGCAGTGTTGCCAAATCCTACACGTACAACACCGTACAACACTTTGCCACTTACATTTTCATCTTCAATTTAGCACATACACTCTCAGTGTAGAGAACTGGCGCACAACAGATGGGTTAGTTTCTATATAGCGAGAAACACACACACACGGAAGACGTTGCACTTGCATGCGGAGGGTCCGGGTTCGATTTCCGACTTCGAACATTCTGACATCTGTTTTCTACGTGTTTATAACATCGTTCGAGACGAAAGATGGTATGGTTCCTTAACATGGGTCATAACCGAGTATTCTACCGATTCGTGTTCTTGTGTAAAATGAAATTTTACCGACTCTTTAACGACTCGCTAAAGAAATAACTGGTTGCTTTACGCAGGCTTGTTACACACTGAGTGCGTCACCCCTAAGAATACCCAAGTTTGACTATTTATGTGAGTGCAGATTTATATTTTAGTAACATTTCGCCACGATTATGTGACATGTGTTAATATCGTCCAAAAAAATTTGAAACTGACCTAAGGCATTGTTGTACTTTAGTGCAATGTTAATTTTTTTACACCTAAACGAGAGCAGATATCAAAACTGTGTTGTACAGTTTTGTTTAAAAAAGTCTTCTTCATGTTGACTGATTTTTTCAAGGCAGTAAATATATGGTTTTAACTATTTATATATTTAAAGAAATTCTTGTAATTGACTTTTTAGTTGAAACCGTATAATTTGTTGTTTTGAGAAAAAAACCATTTTAAACAAAACTGCCAAACAGATTTTTGATATCTGCTCTCGTTTTAGCTTAAAAAATATCGTAAAAATAGTAGAAACAAAAGGACATGACCTTAATTAAGAAATGAAACGCTACATGAGTAAATAACCTTTGTCTTAGCAATCCTTTTAACTTCCCTGCAATGAACAGTTCAGTACATACATTTCCCAGCCATCTAATTAATTTTGAAATAAAGCGCAAATATTTAGCGCAAAATAAAAAACTAGTGTATGATTGTATTAGCTGTTCCAATCACAACCAAACGATCTTCCCCGCGTTGCACCTCAGCTGAAGGACTGGGCACTCTGGAGCGAACTGTTCCCGTTACCGTAAATTTGCTAAATCACAGCCCGCTGATCAGATCCGTGGACGGTCGACAAGCATCATACTCCATCTCCCTTCAGTACTAATACTCGGTAAACTAGGTCGGAGTAGCGAGTAGGGTGCTGAAAGACAGGGGTCAAGGGCGCACCATACCTGCGCGTTAGAGGCTCAGAAGTGAAGGAGCTTTGAGTCGAAGTGTACTTATTGCACAACTTTAAACACATAATTTTACTGATGGAAACTCTGTAGCAAAGTACAATGCGTGGTACATCTGAATTTCTCATACGTTCGGTTAGTACATTTCAGTGTTTATAATGTGCTGTCGTTTATTCACTGACATTTCTCGCCCGTTTTAAGTGTGTCTTATTTATCAAATGGGCAACATATTTATATATTATTAAAAATTGCATTGGTATATTCTGATACACGTATGAAAGCGCAAGTACAACTTTCGTTGCATACAAATAGGTGATTATTTTTAGATACCACGTGGCCACGAAACACTTTCTTACTAGATTGACCTCCAGGCAAGTGAGCCTATAAACGCCCTCGTGTATGAAGGTCACAACTCAGAATTTATTTTTTAATTTCCCCACTAAAGTTATCTGCCAACTATCAATACAATTATTAAGAAGCATAAAATTTTCGAATGAATAATTAATGCTTTAATCTGTTTAGTTCAAAGCTTACACATTCTTTCAAATTATATATATATATATATATATATATATATATATATATATATATATATATATATATATATATATAATCTACATATACATATACATATATATTAGGCCTAAGCTTGCGTATTGTTGTTTTCAGTTTATGAGTGAAACATTGTTTGTACAATCGTAATAAACGTTAAGTGGGTTTCTTTCCTTTCGGAAATAAATAAGAAATTAAATATTGATTTTATTGTTTATTGAAATTAACTATACTTGTAAATCATAGTAATATCGAGTCTACTGGTATAATATGTTATTATTGTGATAAAAAGTTTTGTATTTTGGTAAAAATCAACCTGAGTAATATTTCGTTACACCCTTTTCACAGTTTTTACGAACATATGTTAGCACAAAACTTATTATTACAAACTTAAAATAATACAATCTCTTCAAGTTTGTTTTAAAGACATTTAAGTACAGTTTTTTTCGAGCTGAATCGACGTTTAGTACGCGCTTTGCTGACATTTTTCTATTTCTAAATCACTTATCTTTTCCTTTCCGGTTTCCCATTTCTAGGCCTGGCTAAGGTTAATTCAACCAGAGGTTAGAAAGGAAATGTGTTTTCTAATGGGAGAGTTTGGCTCAGGGATAATTTCTGCCGCTACTTTCGCTGCTATCGCTAAGGGACCAGAAAAATACGAAACCGTAGTAAAATTTAATTTAAACAGGTTTGAAAATTATAGAAATAATTTTATTGAAATTTAAAGCGAAAAGAAACTAACTTCGCGTTTTAGATTATCAACTACATGTAACATAAAAATTAGGAAAGCTCTGTGATTGGTCGGTTTGCACCATTTCCGATACTAGCGCTCAAGCGGCAGAAATTATCCCTGTGCCAAACTTTTAGCACTGATCTTTCTAACTAGTAGTAGAAATAACCTTAGCTTGTCTACGAACATTTTCAGTTGAATTATCATGTAAATAAAATAAATAAATATCGCGATTAGGCACAGGCCTATCGGTACCACAACACCTTAGCCAATTGCACTATATCAGCTTATAGGTACCCACAGTTAAAAACAGCGTTTGGATGGTATTTTACATCGTGTTCTTGTCAACAAATTTTGCGTATCAATCAAGTTTGCTCGATGAATATCATGTTTGCTCCATAAATCGTATGAAAATAGCAGTAAAAATGTGGACAAATTTCGTACCACTTATATTTTTTATGTTATAAATAACCTAGTTATATTTACTTATTTATTACCGGTATGTGAAATTCAAATATTTACAAAGTGAAGAAAAAAATACATATTCAAATCTTAAAAAAATTATAATTTCTCATTTACGCGACATGGACTACGGTTTTTGAATTTGAGAGATTTTTGGCGGGTTTCAAACCTACAACATTCTGTTTTTTTAACCAATAGACTAAAATATGTCATTTGGCATGAAATATCAGCGTACAAATATTTTTTTAAATAAAGTTAATTGGTGGCTTGTGTCATTTTTTTCCTAATAAAGTGTGATTATTTTTTAATGGTTTAACTTCCTAGACTGACGGTAACTGAAGATTAATAAAACTCGACTACTACCCATAAAATTAAATATAAGACTAACCTGGCTTACTATGTGCTGGTCAAAGTACCGCACATCAACCTTACTATTAAAATCGCTTAATTCACTTAAAGCGAGCAAACAAAAATTAGCTAAATGCTCACTTTGGAAGTAATGGTACTCTATTTAACGCATATAGGGTAAAACGGAATATTGGTGGTAAGTAATGACATTTTGGTTAAATAAATAAACGGTAATTTGTAAATAGCAGAATGATTATTGGAAATACTACTAATTATTTAGTAAAATCAAGAAAATTATAAAATATAAAACCCAAATATGTTTTCTCCTTTTATTGTTGGTCAATATTGACAAATAAACGGTTTACCAATGAAAAACCTTGCCACTTACTGAATTTGTTAAAATTACAGTGATTATTATTTAGAGTACGTTGCCAGTCGAGGTAATCCAAGGTTCAAACTTTGCTTCAAGAAGGAAAAATAAAACTCACACAAGCGCATTTCAGACTGATGTGGTTGTCTGTTCACGAAAGACGAGCATGCATTTGTAAACATCATCCATGATCGGTCACGTTCCTGAGATTGAAACTTTCAATGGGAGCTCCTCTCGCGAATCGTTACAAGATCGAAGTGAAGCAGATTTATTCACGTCAGAAAACAGCTTCGTGCGCGGCTCCTTCAGCGCAGCACACGAACTGGGCGAAAAAAATATAGGACTGTCAAAAATAATAAGAAATATTGAATTCCTACGCAGAAATGTTTTCTATTCGTACTCTGGGAAGAATATGAAGTGCCTAACCTTAGCGACGATTTCCTACAGCTTAGACAACTGTGTATGCCACATTTCAAACTTCCTATGAGTCCAAATATTCTTTAAGCTACGTGTGTCAAGATCAGTATTAATTCACAGACTCCAGTTACACACACATATTATTTCTGTGTATATACAGGGCGCTCAGAAACGACATAATAAGTACTCCATCCTATTCCTGGGTTGAATTGGAGACAAAAATGTTTGTGGCAAAATGTTGTACGACAATGTTTCACGTGTACAATGTAGCAAAATTGCACGGAGATAGTCCCCTTTTGCGCTCCACTTTCATGTATTATTTTACTTTCACTACGTCAAGTAAACGTAGAATCATGTTTGGACTGTTCTGGATTTAAACCTGCGCCCATAATATGCAGATCTGAACTGTAGTAGTAAGATGCAATTATATATGTTTAGCCTTAGAGAGGAAATACTGTGCATGTAAAATGTCTTAATAAAACATTTAGCCATTAACATTTTTGTCTCCAATTTAGCCCTGCAGGAATCGCACGGAGTGCTTATTATGTGGTAGTTTCTGGACAACCTGTGTGTGTGTGTGTGTGTGTATATATATATATATATATATATATATATATATATATATATATATATATATATATATATATAAACACACACACACCTATACAACTGATCATAAATCAAATGAATTCTCAGACCTGCATGGCGATAATGTAAAAAAAACTGCAATGATGGTTGACCAGTGGAATTAACCGTGGAAACTTTAGGTTTTACTATATTTTCAAAAATTTTCTCTATGACCACCACAAGACTGAGCATCGCGTAGATGTCGTTTCTGCTGCTCGTGCTGGTCACATTGAACATTTATGCAGATAAGGCTGCACGCTCTTTCGAAACATGAGCAACAAGAAGACGTAGGCGAAAAAGTATGTAACCAACAAGGCGACTAAAACTCTGGGAAAGTGTTAAGTGGACGTAGCTCTACGGGCTGTGTAGTGTTTATCACCAACTTAAAGTTTAGTCCTAAATAATGGAGGTCGCATATTAAATAATTGTGTTACCAGTGGTAAAAATTCAAAATAAATAAATACACTGTAAAGATTGCGTAAAGACTATTAAATTGCCAACTTTGTTTGAAAGCTTTGACTTAACCTCAATGTTTATTTGATACACCTGCGAAAACAATTTTCGTTCACATTTTAAACAAGTTATAAACATTTCAACACTAAATTTATCCCATGAAAATTTCAATAAATATTTAAAAATCAAATAACATCAACTCCACACACACACACACACATTATATATATATATTTTTTTATATACACTTATTTTTATTTATATATATATACTTATTTATTTATTTTAATACGACTACTGTAGTCTCTAATCAGGTTTTGCCATACTTCGCTTTAGATGTCACTAACAAATTAAAAAATCTACTGACGAACAACATACTGAATTTTCATGACACTTATTATATTCTGCTGATCAACACGGTAACGTTGCTAAATTGTGAAATTTGTGTGGTAAAATATAGAAAATTTAAGATATTACAATTACCACAAACAAAATGTTTTTTTTTTCTTGCCTGTACTCTTTTTTTACAATACTACTCTGTTATGCACAGTTAAAATATAAAATTTACGTAAAATACAGGAAATAGTTTTTGCAAACTTTATTAACTTTACGTATTTTCCTCCCTTAGCTGTTTTAAAATTTTGTGGGCCGTTAATCCGACTGTGTAGGGCACGAAACCGATAAAGCTCAAGGTCGCCACCGGCCGGCGTGTGTAACACAGTGTCATCTCTATGTGCAAGCCACTCGACTGACGTGCAGAGCTTTACTAGTATTAATTTTCCTACGAAACTTTAAGCAGTGACCATATCATTTTATTTGTGGGAAATATAATTTAAAGTATAACGCGTGCTTTTAATTGTGCGTTTTTCGATTCTGCTTTATATATTCCCAGATACGGCAGTCTGAAAAAGCCGTTTTTAGCCATTCTGGAGGCCCGAAAATCATGTTTAAAACACGCGTACCTAATTTTTGAACTTATAGCGTCATACTTTGGAGTCCTATGTGTTCTTTCCGTAGACGATCCACTTTGATGCGCGTTAAATAGTCTCGTCAACAAATGAATACTCGCAAGTCGCTGCAAAGCATTATAAGTGCAGGTAGGGAACCATCTTAAGAGCTCTAAATCGAAGTACAAATACTACAAGCAAAAAAAATTATGAACACAAAGGCATCTTAGCTCTTCTTTTTCGTGTCCAAGAGAATAAGTTTAGCCTCGATGGTTGGTACTCATTAAGAGGGTTCCCTACCTGCGCTTGGAATGCGTTGCAGCAAGTTGCGAGTATTCATATTTTGATGGAACTACTCAACACGCTTCAAAATGGTTCGTCTACGAAAAGAACACACACGTCAGTGTATGACGCCATAAGCTAAAAAATTCGGTACGCGTGTTTTAAATATGATTTTCGGGCCTCCCAAAATGGCTAAAAACGGCTTTTTTCAGACTGCCGTATCTGGGATTATAGAAACCAGAATCTAAAAACGCACAAATATAAGCACGCGTTCGACTTTAAACTGTACTTCTCACATATAAAATGATATGGTCACCGCTTAAAGTCCCATGGGAAAATGAATACTAGTACAGATCTACGCGCCAGTTGAGTGGCTTGCACGTAGAGGTCAAAATACGTTACACACGTCGGCCGGCGGCGACCTTGCGCTTTATCGATTTTCTGCCTCACACACATAATCGCAGTCTATATAGGGAACCGCCTTAATGCGTAAACGTACGCAAAATAATCTGGTGCTGATAACAATCATCTATGGGTGATATTTATGTACAGAACCTGATTTTTCTCGAAAATATTTCTGCATTGGCTTGTTTCATTGCCTTATGCCTGCATCTGCAGCTCTACCTCCATTAACAACCATCGTCTGATTTTCACTTTCATTTTATACGAATAATGCCGCAGTCTAAAACTACTTATGAATTAACTTTATATGTCAGATTATTAGTCATTATTTAATACATTATGTATATGTAACCGAATGTGGCGGACCAGAAAAAATTACAAGTTATGCCAAATGAACTCCGTGTGGCGAAGAGAACTTACGAAAGAGTAATAGTTATGAAGTAAAGTTGGTTTTCTACGCTGGATAGGGCGAATTTAAACCCACGTTGATATGAAAAGTCGTCATAACTTCCACGCTGGAGTTTCGTCGAGATCCTTTGAAATTAAAAACTAGATTGTTAAAAAAATATCTAATCATCCCCACTGACTGTGCGAAGATTCGAATCGTTATCAGTGTCTACAAGTCTATGTTAAATTTTTTTTGCTATCATGTCTACAACAATTTCTCTCGTTATTTTCATTTGTGCTGTCCACGTCGGCTTTGCCCATTATTGTCGCTGTTTTCATGCACCGTGTTCGTTCACATTTTTTACTGTCGTTTCTTTTTTTGTTTCTATTTCATACCGACTAAATTACTATTCGGAAGTACTTGTATGTTTGTTGAAAACAGCCATTTCTGATTTCTTTAGTTTGTTTGTTCTTCTTCTTTTTAAATTATTTTGCTGTTCGTTTTCTCGCGCGTAGTTAATTTATTTAACAGCTGGTTTACTGCAACTCAACGACATTCGCAACCAGTGGCGTAAATCCAACAAAAAACTTGAGTTTGCATTGCAATAATCATTCTAAGATCACGTTATCAACCTGTTCTTATCAGGCTCATATCATAACTATGTGGCGCTGGCTCCCTGCACTCTAAATCTGAATTAGTGAATATTCACCGATTCACGCCGATGATGAAGACATTTTAACAAATTGAATTAATGAGAAACCACTTTGAAAGCGGTGAGTATTCACTGATTCCGATAAAGAGAGCCAACAGTCTACAAGTTAACTAGTGAAATGTCTACAGATTTCCCAGTAATTTTTTACTGGTTCAATAAGTGAAAGCTGTTATTTGAAAACAACGGAAAAAAAAACTGTTAATATTCACTGTTTCACTTGTGAGATGTTGGCACTTTTAATGGGAATCAGTGAATATTCACTACTTTCACTGATTCAAATGTCTGAAACTGCTCCATCCATCAGCGTGAATCAGGGAATATTCACTAATTCAGATTTACTGTGTGTCAAGATGCCAAAGCTGACATTCCCTCTCATCTCACACCAATAGCTTAACTTACCCTATAACAAACTAATTATTTTCAGAAATCAATGTATTAGTCAATGTGTCACGTTTTATACCGTTCATGACAATTGTCATTTGAGTAAACATATTATAACAAATTTGTCAAAAACGAGACTATTTTAAGGAACCCTAATAGGCATTATAATTAATAAACTTGCTATTTCGACCTCTGGAGTAAACTTTTGAGAGAAACTATTCATGATACACCGTGTTAATTAGTCAGGTGTAAGCATACAGACCGGATGATAGGGTGATCAAAATAGGTCGTTAAAAAGTGTTTCAACAGAGTCAGGAGTTCCGTAGCAGAAACCACAGAAGTATTTTACAATCGTGTGGTTCATTTATGTGGTTCGTTTATTTTCATAGTCTTCACTTCTACACTGTAAATGATGATTAACTGTAACTTCGGTGAAAGTTCCGTGTGTTTTTTTATATGGAGACGGAAACTTACTGATATCAGATAACACCAACTTAATGACCAAGACGTTCAATAAACACTACCCTAACATATTAAATATAATTAGGCACGCCATTTGGTGATAAAGTACGTGATAGCATAACTGCAAGACGGCACGTAGTATTTCGTTATATGTGCGCTTCACGCAGACTTGTACTCTGTGGACGACAGCAATATTTCAAAGAGATGTGAATTATTTATCTTCGTTTTGTTATCCATGAGTTGGTATTATACCAATACCATCAAAAAGTTCCAGCATACGCTTACTGAGACACTTGTCAGTAAGTAACTTGATTAGGGGCTTTCCATGTTAAATCAACCAATGATAACATAGTTGATATCTTTGAATGTTTATTGAAATAGGACTTTAAATAAGCATGTATGGGATAACGGGCATACGCCATTACTAGAGGCACGAGTATTTCCGCGTATTGGTTGCAGGTCAGGTTGAACGCCAATAGCCTGTTTATCACTTACAACTTCCGTAATTAGGCGACACTGTTTTGACAGGTCTTTGGAGGTTGCAAGCCAGTAGTAAATAATTTGTGGGGCTACCCACTCGTACGGTTAGGAGCCAATGGATATTTTACTATGGCCAGTGTGTTTATAGTACTGAGGAATCTAACTGCTACCAGATTAATACGCGAAATACTCGTGCCTGTAACCATTACTTACGATTTGTGGATAAAACCTGTAAAACGATGGTCATTCAAGCCACAAACACAACAGGACAGTTGAGCGTATAGAAGAGTGATGTACTCGATGCAGAAGAATGGAGAGAAAGTTGTTTTTGTACCCTGGTGTATCCGGCCAGTTGTGTTTTACGCCGGAAGAAAAGAATGCGTGTCAATTCACGAAACATAGCATTCGTCGTTGATTGAAACCTCTGCCTGTTGTCTCATATTCGTTTGTATGTTGCCCACTGTTGTCTCTTTGTTGAATTCCACATTAGCTTTAAATTCAGTGTTTGTCTGTTTTCTTGCAGTTTGGCTTAGTTCCGATTCGGAATTTCTAAAAAAAAAAAAAAAATCTATTTGTTAAATTTTCTGAATCAAGCAAATCAGTTTTTTTCTATACGCTCAAGTGTTGTGTTGTCTTAGCGGCCCCAATGAGTATCGTTATATATGTTTTTATTAACAAATCGTAATCAATAGCGTTTGTCCATAAACCCACACATTCTTGTAATAATATAGTTAGTAAACTTCACAGTAGGATTCTATAGTTTTGTTACATGACTTTACACAGGATAATCCCGGCAGAATCGATTTGAATGACTGATTAACGTAACTAAACAAATATCAAGTAATCTATATCCAAATGTTATCAAACCTATTTAAAACACAACATATGATTCTTACATACATTCAGAGACCAATCAATATTTGCACTTATACTAAACACATAATTTTATGAACCTTCCTTACATAACTAATTAATTAATATCGATCTTTGCATTCAGTGTTGCTGTTTTGCAATTACGTTAGTCACTTTACATTTGAACTCCTTCTCTCCTGCCAGTCGAACCTTTTTACCCGTTAACACACACATTTTCCTCCGTCCTCTCTCTCTCTCTCTTTATCTCTCCAGTACACTCATCGCCGATACACGACCACCACTCATGTTACTGATTTCTTCCTGACACTGGCTAAGCGCCAAACAAGCACTCCCTGCTCAGCTGCTGTGGGCTCTATTTACAATGAATGTGAAACCATCCAGACTAATCCTAACACTCCCAGCTCAGCGATGAAGCGGGCCGCCTGCGAAGGTTCTAGGTGGCCGAACTATAAAACTCATGGTGCGCCGCGTCCAAAGGCACATAGCGGTACTTGTTACGCTCTTCCAGCTGCCAGCCAGCTGATGTCACGGGGAAGCAGGAGGAAGCGAACTCTCTCTTCGGGGAAAAAGAGTAGGACGGCAAGGGTGTGGCGGGTCAACAGTATTATTATACCAAAAACGCATTTTCGAGGTGTCAACTCATTGAAAATTATTTGACATCAATGACTATAAAGTCTTAAAACTAATTCAACTAACAAGAAAAGAGCTACAGTTATGGAAAGCTGAGTAACTTTTGAGATTTCATTCTTTGCAAAATTTAGGGCTGGAGAAATAACAATGCCTGCGAATATTTAATTTTGAAATATGTGTAAAACAGTTTTTTATTGTGTATATGCGATGCGTACAAGTGTTTCCAAAATATTGTTTGTAATCCAAGCAATTAGACCTAATAGGAAAATAAACATTTGATTTTGAAATAATTGACCCAGATTTTCATTTTATATTCTGTTTACCAAACTAAAAGTCTCCCCTTAGTGGATTGACAAGGTAGTATTTAAAGCCTTTAAAGGAAACATTTTCATTTTAGGTATTAAAACAAACTAGCGAGAACATTGTAACGGCATGCGTTTAAAAATATACAATAAAAATTCTTTATGAATTAATTTATGTATATATTTTGTGTTATAGGCCACCCCTGTGAGCTTGCTTTTTTGGAATAACTATTCATTCCTATGTCAATGGATAATTACTCACATTTGACTGTATCTTACATAATACTGTATTTAGGTTTGTCGTTTGTTTCAAATATTGGACATGTTAAGCAATGCTGATATTCCACAGGTCATTACGCGACTAGAACCTCTAAATCATGTGTCCTGTTTAATTAACGGTAAGATATTTGTGCACTTATTATTTATTAATAGATTACTCATGCAGGCGTGCCTTATTCTCAGCAAGTGAAGAAAATCCATGTTGGTAGGCTTCAAGCATTTGCTGATTTCATTTATTAAATGTTGGTATCACTATCTTTACTTCAATTGCGATACACAATTCCTGTTTAACGACACTTTCAAAAACGCCCGAACGCAGTTTAAGTACAAATTTGTGGTGAATTAATTACAGAAATCCAAAAAAATTATTTGCTCGCTAGTTCGTCGTTATTGCGAAAACAGCCGTCTCGGCATTATCAACCAAAGGCAATGGCCTTGAGAAATTCGTTCTCCGCGCCGAACGGCACGACACGACAAGCGATAGCCGCTGTTCGCAGCTTTGTTCTCGCACGAGCCGTGATGTGGCATGGACAGGAATTACGCCGGCGGTCTAAAAAAAAAAATTGCCGAACCATTCTCGTTTGCGTGATCAGCGCTTCGTTGCGTTAATACAAGACTTCGGGCTGCGGTATAAATACAATCGCCGAGAAACAGAAGCGTTTCATGTTCCTTCTTGAGAGCAGCGGTCTATAGCAATGATTTTGAAGGTAAGGACTATAGTTTGAGCAACATAGCAAGAGTGACTGTGAACCGATGATATAGTTCAAATATTATAATTGCTGGTATATATATATATGTATTTACCTAAAATTATTTTAAGACTTACCCAATTATGTATGCCCTTTATTAAAACACTGTAAATTTTGCCGATAATATATGCTGAGTAAATAACTATATATTGCCGGTTATATTTTGTGGATAATACTGCGAAACATTGTTCAAGTCGTACCATTACATTCCAGTTTATTATTTTAGTTAAAATTGCACAAGGAATGGTAAAACTAGTTAATTAAATCCAACTTCTACGATATATCAACTAACACAAACTAACAGCTTATGTTAGCCATCACCGCAAGTAATTGCCTATATTTTCATAGTTTTAGCTTCAATTGTCTTAAAATGAATAAACTTACCGTGCATTATCGTACAATAGTTTTTACGACTGCCAAATACGAGACGATGACGACAACCTTGCGACTCATAACAATTTTATTTCCGTTTAACTTCTATTGATTGGATGCTGGCCATTTTAGTGGGATCGATGAAACAAAATAACTAGCTTAGATATTCCCTTACACACCAAGAAAAAGTACCCTTTAAATTCACATTCCCAGAGCCCCTCCACACTCGCATTCCTTCCGGGACGAGCACAAATTTAAATAGAAAAACATTTAGTCTAAAGGTATATTCTGAATGTCAAAGTATTGCCTGTAAATCAAAATTAAATCTCTGAAAGACTGTTCCCAATTAATATTTCGTCTAAGAAAAAAAATTAAAACTGTGTTTACCATGCACAGTCGTTACACAGTTATGCTGCATATGATATCTTCTCTCTCATTTTTATGAAAACATTGTTTACTGAGTTAATCGAATATTGAATGGGATACATTGTGTTTATTTCTGCATGGACAAACTTTTTTAGCGAAAAAATACGTCCAATGCCTATAAGAAACTAATGTAATTGAAGCTTATGATCGGAGTAATAAATACACAACAAAATTAAGTATGGTACCGAGTCACGTCCATCAATAATTTCATTTGTGACGCGAGAAACTTTTATCAAATTTACAATAAATGAGATGGGTTTAAACAGAAATTGTTCGTAAATAAACGTAGCTATCACTGTAATTCAATATTTTCCAGCAGTTTTTATGTAAATTTTACAAAAAATATTTGTAGCTTTACATAAAAGTCATACAATTATACAGGACAAGTCGTCTGAACTGAGGACGCAACTGTGGGAGGTGTTTGAAAGACATAAAGCAAGAGTTTGTTTAAATCAAATGGCAATGCCTGTGGAATGTATTTGGGAGAAAATCACAGACTATCAATCATTCCTCGCAAAATAAAAAAGTCACAAACCAGTACAACTTGGAACTGTGAACTTTTCACGTTTCCTTCTATTTCAGAACAACTCCTGATGTATTCGGCTCGAAAGAGAATAGGCCTACACAATAACTTATCAAAGTGAATGAAACTGTCAGAATCCTAGTCTGTGTAATATTTTTCAACAAGATAACTTTAAGATAAAACATTTTATACACAAATGAAAACAGGGACATCGCACACGCAATAACTTGTAGCACTGATGACTAGTGAATTGTAAAATTGTCAAATGTCAGTTTTTATATAAAAACTCATACGCTACATCAAGGATCGTGTTACCCACAACCAAATGTCTTGTCACAACATGTACTAGTTAGGGGAAAATATAAATTTGGACACCTTACCGTTTTTTTATCTCGTTTCGAATTGTTTTAACTATAAAAATAATTATTTTAAAATATACAATTACTACAAATGAAGCTATACTGGTCAAGAGTACAAACAATTTCTGTATATTGCAGCGTCACTAAATTTAATTTTTTCAGCCAACTAATAACTTTAATTTTTTTTTTTTTGCGAAATATGGAAATGCGCAGTATTCGATTTTTTGATACACTGAAAAATCGGCAAATAAACGTTAATTTGATTGGATCTGCACACATTTTTTATATTTTTTTACCTCTCAAAAGATTTGCGAATTCCTTCTTGTGTCATGTGACAAAAAAATTGTTGATACTATATAATATTTTTTGAGACAAAAATAAAAATTTCAGAGATACTGCCAATGGCTATCATTTTGAATAAACACATTAAAAATAACCAATTTTTCCACTAATCAGCAATTTCGAAAACGCCTTTGGTAAGAAATAAATGCGTGAATCTATGGTGGCTTTTGATTAGTTGGTAGGAAATCTTGCTTGACTTGACACTACTATACTGCAATAGTAGTGTTTAGAATTATGACCACTGAAGTTAAGTGTGTATACTTTAAAGCCGTCAGAGTAAGCGTAGGCATAAAACTGGCACAATTATACTTACAACAGATCCACGGTACGGTGACCTGGGTTCGATTCCAATGTGGGGTCACGTTGAACGGTAGGCTTTCTCGGGGGCTTCCATTTCACCCGTCCTTGCATTCTGCCGTTACTACACCTTAATCTCGTATTACTTTCATCACGAGACTATACAGGGTGGTCCTGAACTACCGGTACAAACGCAGGCAGGTGATTCCTTATGGAAAATAAAATAGGACATATGTAGGACACTTTGTACCTTAGTGTAATATTGTGGGAGTAATGAGCCGCAGAGTATCGAATTTGAAAACCGTATTTATTTTAAATATCGGAAACAGAGTTATGTAAAACGACAATACTCTGAACATTGATTTGTGTTATAATAGTCTTCAAACCCACATCAAATGCTGGTTGATACCTTTAGCCATTACTAAAAGAACAGGGGTGGCCACCCTCTAAGTGGACTAAACGTTTGTGCCATCGGTATAGTGGAACATTTGATGATGTTTTATTGAGTAATGCGAGCTTTGTAATAAAAATGGTCCTCTTATTGCAACTGTCCACGGCTCATAGTTTTCGTGAAAAATGCACGCGAAGATTTGGCTGAAGCGATAGAGTACCAGGAGAGCATATGCAATACTGCTTTTTGCACAGCCACTATTGTGGTGTACAACTTCGAGAAAAACGAGGGGGTGGCAATACAAAATACCTACATGTTACACACATTGGTAGGACCGTACCACCGCAGCATTTATGTTATTCAGAAATTTAATTTAAGACTAGATTTTAAGAAAGTTTTCCCCTTAAGACCATGGTTAATCATTTCTACTGTTTTTACGAAGATTATCCTTTTATTCCTAAACGAGAGTAGATATCGAAAAACTTTTGCTCAGTTTTGTTGACAACAGTGTATACAATTTTTACTGTTTTTTCAAGACAAAATTCACATTAATAAACTAATTATATAATCTATATAACTTGATGCACAGAAAAAAAAATAGACCGTATAGTAAAACTTTGCAACAGTTTTTCGATATTTGCTTTCAGTTACGAACAGAAAAATAATTATCGTGAAAACAGTAGAAATGATAGATCATGGCCTTAAGTACGTGGAAATTTTTACGAATAAACTACTTTGTGCCGAAGTTCTGCCCACAGTTAGGCAGCCCGGGCAGCTGGCCACTTTAAGTCGTCGGTTGTAGTATTTCTCTGTTGTTTCAAATAAGAAAGAAAATGTACTCTTAGTTTTTTTGTACTGGTTGGTGAATTTGTAGACATATTCTCTGAACAGTAATGTAATACTGCTCTTCTATACATTCGTTCAGGTTTTTGTTAAAGCAATATTATTCATAAAGATTATAAACGGTATTAGAAAAAAATTGTCTAAAAATACTGGAAATTGTACTCTATTCCGTTAATGAAAAATAAATAACTGCTTCTCTTAAATGTGTGTTTTCCAATGTGTTGCTACTCTCTTTGCTAGAATATGAGGAGGATATTACAGTTTATTGACACATATTCAAATATATTTTCATGACTTAACATGATCAATAAATGCGAACACAATTAGTTCACTACCATGGCCCCTCATTTTGGTCAAAAATTTTGGTTTCCAGAAACTAAATCACTTTTTTTTTTTTTTTTTTTAATCGAAACCATGCAATCAGTGTTGGCGAGAGTAGTAAGAGTTATTTTCGCTAGTGATGAAATGTAGAATGCGGGAATGGGATGTTCAACCATTGACTGATTCATACATTCTGATTACGTTTCATCCAGTCCGTAAATTTATGATCCACTACAAACTCGCATTGTCTCGGATGGGATGAGATCAGCATTACATGTGAGTACCTGCTTGTTTACGCAGAATGTAACATAGTCGTATGTCACTGCAGCAATATCGTTTACCTTCCATGTTACAACTGTCAATTGCACGAAGGAAAAAAAGTTTTGGAAAACGTACACGATTTATCCGATCATTCTATTCAGGACTCGTATATACGTGATGATACTATATTTTTGTAACGTAATTCTTCGTTATAGAACCTTGTTTAAATATTATAGTTCTGTACCAAAATCTTCGTTCATACTTTTGGATAAACTGCATTATTAAGAAAGTCTTAGTGTTCTTTGTATAATTCACTTGATAATTGTAATAATTAGAGACAAGCAAAATTCGCTTTTTTTCTTCTTAAATGGTTATATAGTCGTCCAACTTCCTTCACAGGCAAACAAAGCCGTGGTCTGCCATGTAAAATGCATCTGTCCAATAATTAAAAGTTGCAAGTTTGAGTGACCAACCTGCTGTAAAGCTGCTACACACGTAGCTGGCATCGCATAGAGGCTACGGCCAGTGTCATCTCATACTGTACTCCTGTATATATAGGACTGTTAAATCTACTCTTTTAACAAAACAACGCATAATACGCAGGTCCCTAGTAATAAGATAAGCTACTGTTCCTGTAATATTTTAGTTTGGAATTTAGCTCACACGAGAAAATTTCTTTGGAATGAAGATGACTGCAGTGTTTTTCATTAATATAATGAACGATGTGGAATCTTCCAACGTGTTCTAACAGTTTTTATACTTGAACCTGAATACTAGCAATGTTATCCTGGAACCGTTCTAGTATTTCTATTCTAATTGTACAAGCTTCGCTTGATTTTATGCTGTTAAAATTGCGTGCATAATAAAAATACACGGTTAGTAACAAACTAGTGGAATTCTCTTTTATTTATCTTTCAATTACTAGGAACTTATCAGGCTGTGGTATTTCTTATAACTTGTATTTAAGACGGCCGCCTACCCCACGCTTCAAATGCATTGCAGTGGGTTAGTAAACAGGTTTTTTTTCTACGAAAATATTCCACGTGTGCCCATTGTGCCAACGTACGAAAAGAAAACGCACTTCAGATAAGGCCGGAACCACACGGTTAAAGACACCACTCTAATTAAAAACACAATTTCTAAGTTCTCCAATATTACTAAAAAACGGCCTTTTCAGACTTCCGTACTTCAAAATGTACTAACCAAATGCTTGTGAAACTCAGATTGCGACCTGCACTGAACTTAGTTGCAGACTTTCCAACAATAACATTTTATGGTCACCGCTTAGTGTCCCATAGTAAAAACCGATCGGCGGGAACCTTGCGGTGACGCGGCATTTGGTTCGTAGTTCAAAGTCGACCTTATTGCTCCGTCGTTTTTTAGCCTCTCACGCGCGGGTAGGCGGCGCCTTTAAGATAGAAGTAATATATATTTTTGTACGATTACACGTTCTCTACATATAAATAGAGTACAATTAGTTTTCCTGAAAGGCGTTTGCCCTACACTGTAGGATAAACACATTTAGGTCGAAAACTTTGAGGTAAATTTATGAAATAAATAAAATTAGGACAAATGACTGTAAGGCAAACGACTTCAGGACAAAGGTGCTGAAAATACTTTTGGGGTAAATTATTCTAGGGCATATGACATTAGGGATTACGCCTTTGGGTCAAATGCCTGTGCGAGGAAACTATTTTATGACCAATGTCTTTAGGCCAAACGACTTTGAGGCAAACAATGCGCTCCCTTTCGTACTACTCAGACATTGCTTGGAGTGCCATCACAGGGCCTGAAAGTTTTATAAACAACGATAAACTAAGACAGTACAGCATACGCAGTGCAAGTGTAAATATATCCAAAGTGTCAAGGAAGCTTGTTTTTCTCACTGTTAATAGTTTCAGAACATCCCAAACGCTAGGAAATTCCAACGATTGCTACATAAAAGAAATCAAAATATTTTGCTTGCATTTTTAGTATTATTTCTATCTACGTATAAGCAGTTTTATTTTACCAAGATATTAATATCGTATCACAGTATGTTTCTTAGACGATGTCACGTGTTAAAAAATTTATAAAGGCAGACATATTATTGAATTAAATTTCAACTGTCGAGATTTGTCTCCCGAAATATTTCGGGTGAATTTCTGAAAAGCATATATATCTGTATGTGTTGTGTATGTACGTGTGTAAATGTATTTGAGCTATTAATAAATTAACGGAAAAATAAATATCAGACGTACATTAAATTATTTATTTAAGAGTTAGTCAAAAATCGTATAAAAGACGAAATTTAGTTTTTGGTCGTTAGTAATGTTTAGCAGAGATTCTGTCTGAAGAAAATAACCTTTAGGATCTCGCTTACAACGTGCTTAAAATGCGTTTCAGCATGTTAGTAAATACTTTAAGAAACTATTCCACATATGCCCAATGCGTCTATGTACGTAAAGATAACACACTCCAAATGATGACTAAAGAGTTGTTTCAAAGCATCACGTCGATTATAAAAATCATTTCGGAGCCCCTCAAAATGGCTAAAATCAGCTTGTTCAACCTGTCATATCTGAAAAACTACTCACGGGATTCGTGTAAAACTACTCTAGGAACATGCAATGGATGTTGCTTAAATACTTTCCACCAATAAAAAGATAGGTTAGCACTGAAAGTGTCAGTCAGGCGAGTTATCTATGATACCACTGCACTCCGTTTCAGTGTCATACACTAGAGGCGATATCGTGACAGTTAAGCTGGTGAACATCACCCTTGGTGTAATGCCTCACTCACACTAACACACGGCCAGTAGGTGGGCACCTTAATGGGCCTGAAAAGTGCATTTTACAGTCGTTCTATACTTATTATACTATTATTTCCTTGTGATGTCACTTTGGTGATATTAAAACGTATTAAGTACACTGGTAGTTATGTAACTGTAATTATAATTCGTTATTTCGCGTAAATCTTGTGAATCAGCTGTTTATTTTTTAAATAGGTTTTACTAACCTGAAGAGGATTGTTAACTGATTTGAAGTTTTTATTTTATTTCAACTGTTATTTTCGGGTACTAGAAACAGTGTTCCATGAAAGGTCGTTTATCAAGAGATAATTTATTAATCTACCATCAACCATTTAAAACTCATCTTGCTATTAATTAGTCACACGTATGCGCATGCAGTGTTCGCTGTATTATTTAACAAAATTTCCTTCAATCCATTAAGCTACCTTAATTTTTGTACACTTATTTTCACAAAGACTTAAATAAAGTGCGTATATTTTAATGAAATGATTCTAACCACCTAGTTTAATTATTTTACGAGACTAGCTATTCAAAAATTAATCATTCAGATGTTATTTGTTTAGTGTAGATTGGTATTGTTTAATTGTCTCTCGTTACAGTATAAAATTACACGAATTTATCCAGACATTTTCTTCGCAATATTTGTTCTTACTGAAATTAAAAAAAGAATTTCGGAATTGACCGTGCAGCAATCCGACGTTATATCATCTCTGACTTCACTGTTAATTGTCTTTTAATCTTCCTGTGTGGCGGTCGGTCACGTACTGCGTTGTTACAAAGTTGAAAAAAAAAAACTAAGTCCCTGGTATTTCGCTGCTAGAAACAATTCATTCGTGACACAATAGAATGAACAACTGATTTTTTGCGATGTCTGTACGACATGTCAGTAAATGTCAAAATCATTTAAAAGGTCTGCGTGTAGGCCTACATATTAGCCGTGGAACTTACAAAACGGTGTAAAATTTTAAAATTATTTTTAGCATTTATAACAAAGTCTGCTTTTCATTTGGTGCTGCAGTAATAAACGTAATAGTCCACTGATTTGTTTACATTTTAGGTTCCGTATTGTTCACTGAACTGTCGTAAGTATTAAGTGTGTGTTTTTACATTGGTATACAGTTATTATTTTTCCTTTATGTGCGAGACCAACACGTCCAATTTTAATACTAAAATATATTTTGCATAAAAAAACGCAAACCAATCGACAATCTTGTAACCTACCGGTTCTATTTAAATTAAGTGTACTAGCTATATATTTACTGCCAAGAAATAAAATCTTCCCAGCTAGATAACTATCGTTGATACAACATGGGGTACTAATCTAGTATATAGTGTACATTATGCAATTTTAATGTGACTATCCTTATACCTATGTTTATAGTTAACTATTATATTTTATTGGTTTGTGGACACACGCCATTGCTCATGTTTAGCTGATCAAACTTGTGTTGAAGAACAAAGTACAAAGACAACAAAAACAGACATAAAAACACCCAAAAAACACAGAAAATAAACAATTCCAAAGGAATTGTGTCAGGTTTCTTTCTTTTTTTTAATCGTATTAGACAGCAAAGAATTCTAAAGGAAGATTTCAGTCGAATATCGACACAATACCCAGACACAAAAGACAGACACAAATAGAACCAGGTTTCCAACATGAAAAAAAAAATATGGAAGTAGACAAAAAACAGTGAACAGTGGACAACAATCAAATGACAATAGACAAAACAAGTTAAAAACAACAACAAAATGCAACGTTTCGGGAATTCCGATCTATTCCCGTCTTCAGGCTGAGACACGGCTGGTCGAAACACCAAGATGCGAATGAAGTTCGCTAGAAAATCGGGGTTTATATAGCCTGGATGTTCTCTAACCTGCTTGTCCAATGGTGACAAAGCATGTGCGATTGGCTTAGCTCTCAGCCAATGAGAGGAAAGTACTCTCCTGACTGGCTGAGTACCTTGTAGTAATGTTGGCTGGTGTTTTGTCGAGACTGTTAAACATAGATCTGCAAAACATGAGTAATGGCATATGTCCACAAACCAATAAATTATAATTGTTAACTCCCATTGCAACAAACATTCAAAAATCTCATTGTAGTTTACTGTTTATATTTGTTGAAAAAAGAAACGCTCAAACGTGAGTAAAATTTTAATAGAAAATAACGACATTCTAATTCTAAACAGTTTAGAATTTATTGTTGTATATCACTCATTAATTAAATGCTACCTGTCCGCCCACGTCTTTGCCAGTGTGTAGTACTTAGCTTACCAGATGTCAGCGATATATTTAAAATAAATAAAAATAACAATAATATACTGGCACGTGAATAAATACATTGTGCCACATTAGCATGCGTATCGATATGATTGCAGAGTGTAACTCCATTGAGTTGTCATAGTTGTTTTTCGTATCGTCTGCATTGAACGGTTCACTATCCAGGTTTTCCCAGTGGTAGTATGTTTATTGAATCCAATAAAAAATCTTGTATAAATATTTAGGTGTTAACGTAAGCGTAGTTTTGAAACAAACAAAAAAAACCGGTTTCTCAAACTGTCAAATATCAAAATACAAATTTAACACATTTCCACCCTTTAGAGGTTGGATTTCGTAAAATGTTGAAGTTGCATTTTAGACATTCGTATATGTATCCAATTGAAGTAAAAATCATGATGGTACCGCGTTAGGTTCAAGCCATTGACTAGTGCCACGACCTTAAATGAATTTTGCCCCAGTTTGTTTCAGTGCCATATGTGCACATCTGCACTTCTGCTTAATGGTCAGTGATTGGATGTTTTAAATCTCACGTGTTAATAGGTTATATCCACTAATCACAGAAGTGTGGTGTTGCCGTAACATTATTTTGATTGGCGCAGTCAAATGAGAGACCTCACTTTACAAAAACACGCTGCTAATAACCATGAAGCACAGTTGCAGATGTGCACGTAAGGCACTGAAACAAACTGGGGCAAAAATTTTAGCGAAAAGTTCATGGCCCTAGCCATAACAACTATTCATTAAAAACACATTTCACCACTGAAAGGTAAAAATCTTAGAAAATTCTGAGATTCGTTTTTAGGCATTTACGTGATCATCATCCTGAAACGAAATTCAACTCTATACATCGACAGGTTCGATAGACATTGATGATCATCGAAAACATTTTTGTGTATTTGCACTCCTTTAGAGGCCGAATTTCGAAACCTTCATTTTTTACTTTTTCATGGATGTCCCTTTGAAGTGAAAATCACGAAGATTAATGTTTCGATTCGGGGTATAACGACGATTCGTTGAAAACATAATTCAACCCTTTTCACCATCTCAGGTGTCGTATTTCTAAAAATCATGAAATTTGGTTTTGTGTATTTAAGTAAGCAAAAAATCCGTCGATATCTGAATGTTAAACGGGTTCTATTATATATCGACAATTCATCACAAACAAATTTCACACTATTTGCATCCCTTTGGAGTAGAATTTGGAAAATTTATGAAAATAATTTTTTGGTATTTATTTCAGCGTCATCCGAAAGCATGTGCCCATTGTACCAACTTACGAAAAGAAAACTTCAAACAAGTTCGGAACCTCATAGTTAAGACGCCACGCTCATAGAAAACACTCTTTCTAAGCCCTCCAATATGGCTAAAAAACGGCCTTTTCAAATCATTTACTTCAAAATGTACTAACCGGATGTGTGTAAAACTCAGCTTGCGACCTGCACTGAACTTAGTTGCAGACTTTCCACCAATAAAAATATATGATCTTTACCCTCTTAAGGATCCAACTGCGAAAAGTCTTGGAATTATAGGTTACACATACGTATTAGTAGTATCCATCAAATTGCATCTTATATATATATATATATATATATATATATATACACACACACACACACACACACAAGTATCCAGCTGAAATTAAAATTTCACGATAGCGCGTTGTGTTCTAGTTATGTCGACAATTAATTAAAATAATATGTATCCCATTTTCGTCCTCTAGAAGCCGAATTTAAAAAATAAATTATAAAGTTTCGTTTGGGATTTTTTTAACGTAATCATCATTTTGAGGCGGAAATAACTCTGTACCTCGAAGTGTTTGATAGATATCGAGAATTAATTAATCTAAAACACATACCACCTCATTCCGAGTGTGTATTTGTAAGAGTGTTTGCTCGATCTGAAAATCACGACAAAAGTTTGTCTGTTTCAAACTATATAGACACTTATGAAAAACACATTTCACCGCTTTTCACCCACTTAGGTGTCAAATTTCTAAATATTCCTTTGTTGTACTTGCCTACGCTCTGAGGGTAACCCACACGCGCATTACTAGTACCAGCGGTTTGGTCTGTGCTTTGCTATATCAGTCAGCAAGTCTCCACTTATCTGTATATAGATATTAGCATCTGAAAACTCGAAGGAAATCATAGCGAAAATCAAAACAATAGAATGTTCAACAGTTACTTTTAAACTGTAATTTTACTTATCAAAATTTTAATGCAATTAAATCTCTGTATATAACATTTATATTAGTGACTACGTTTACTGGTACAGTTGGGATTTCTTTGAAATACTGACCTTGTGTCTTGAACAAGGTATCTGACATACTTAAATATTTATTTCGTTCTATTTAAAAATATATAAATTTTGACATATTTCACAGCTCCAAATATTTGTTCTAAATGTGGTGCACAAGACCAGGTTAAATATTTATTTTGGTAAGTATTTATTTATTTTAGCATAGAAATTTTAATATCCAAGTGTAAAATTTTCTAATTGTATAGAGTAGATAATAGTAGGTGAGCGTTCGTAATGACAATGTGAAGTGAGTACGGAGCAGCCGTAGAATGCCAGAGCGGGCAAAGAAAATGGAACTTCCCCAAGAAAAACTGGCAGCCAAAGGTAACATCCACCACATTTCCCACACATGTGAAAGTATAAAGTCAACTCTTGGATGACTTGGAACACACGCTAACCAAGTTTGTGCAAGACGCAGGAATATCTAGAAAACAAAACAGTTACCACTACAGCAAACAAATTAAAATTTAAAGGCCTTTAAGGCGGCCGGGTACCCCACGTTTCAAATGCCTTGCAGCGTGTTCGTATACAGGTTTTTTCTACGAAAATATTCCACGTGTGACAATTGTACCAACTTACGAAAAGAAAACAACTTCAAACAAGGTTGGAACCTCATTGTTAAGACGCCACGCTCACAGAAAACACTCTTTCTAAGCCCTCCAACATGGCTGAAAACGTCCTTTTCAAACTAATTTACATCTAAATGTACTAACCGGATGCGTGTGAAACTCAGCTTGCGACCTGCACTGAACTTAGTTGCAGACTTTCCACCAATAAAAATATATAGTCACCGCTTAATGTCCCATGGTATAAACCGTTCGATGGGAAGCTTGCACACTAGTTCAGCGCTTGACTCGTTGAGGCGACGCGGCATTTGATGCGCGCTTCAAGGTCGACCTTACTGCTCCGTCGCTTTTGAGCCTCTCACGCGCGGGTAGGCGGCCGCCTTAAGTTTGTTGCTTTGCAGGTTAGGCACGAAAAAATCCATTGGTATTACAGAACTTTTGTTTTTAAATCTTTATTAGATACTACCTTTACCAAGGGGTAGCCGTAACTATAGAAATGTATGGTAGATACACGTAGCCGCCTTCTTGGACGTCTCTTCATGGCGACCTCCTGTTCGTTAATCTATAACAATGGATGAGTTAGTTATCAATGTTATTTATAACATAGGTTGTTTGCAATAACATCCGAGATGTTTTAATTTTTCAAGGTGAATAAGAACCAGTGTCCATAGCTTAAAAAAGCCTCAGCGCCATGAAAATACGCCCAAAAAATCGGCTTTATCTGCTGACTATACTTAGCTCAGTGATCGTTACCAATAAAGATTATAGTTGAACTGTTTTTAATGGCTATGCAATTATTTTTTTACCATTCATATAAACTGAACCAAAACATTTATTTGCAACAAAGCTTCTTTGATGTGGTTCATGAATAGTCGAAACAAAATTTATTCTGTGACAAAGAGAATGATTTTAGAGTGGACTTTTATTGATCATCGGAACAGAGAACAAAGTACGTCTGTTTATACTGAACCTAGGCCCACTATAGCTCAAAAAAGAAATTTTCCTACCAACCACAAATACATTCTATGTGTAAGTTATTTATTAAGGGACATCCCTAATTATCTTTAAAAAGCATCGTAGCGAGTTGCGATTTATCCTATTAAAACGTACCTACTTAACGCTTATTACATTTCAATGTACATGTACACGAAAAAATAACATACATTTCCAACCAGTCACTGTAAGTTTAATTTCAGCCAGCCGACTATAAATATGATTTTTTGATATCACAAAAACGAAAAAAAAAATGGTTAATTTCATGCTGCTGTGCCTGAGGAAAATACCAATCGAATTCAAAGAACTGCCAAGATATAACATGCATTCGAAACCATACTTCCCACGCATACAATAAAATGGTGACCGCTTATACCCTACAGGAGAAAAGAATTACAGTAAAGCACTGCTCTCCAATCAAGTAGCTATCGCAAAGAGGCAATTCTTTATTACATGCACCAGTAAACAACACCCTTAGCACAGCATCGATTTTATGCGTCACATAAACACAAACACAGTCTATCTAAGAAGTCAGCTTAACGCTTCAATTCCTCGCAGTACACGTGCAAAATATGCATTAACGGACAGACTAGATTTCATTAACTTTTACATCATTGATAGAGGCACGATTATTTTTCGCGTATTGATTCTAGGTCAGGTTGAACGTCAATTACGTTTACTTCACTCCTGCTGTGATTAGACGGGAGCGGTTTGAACACACATTTGACGACTGCAAACCAGCTATAAATATGGAAACAAGTCGTGGGGATACCACGTGCTACACGTTTGTACTGTTACAAGCCAATGGATACTCGGCCTCAGCCGGTACACGTATACAACTGAGAAGTCTAGGCTGTTGCCTCTAATCATTGAACAGAATCTGTGATATCGTTGGCCACCATGTACTGACATTTACGCATTGCACTACTTTACGTGCGATTGGTAGAGACCTGAAAAATTCGCGTTTTCTTTTAGGCGCAAGCTAGAGTTTCAGCAACTATAGGCCTGTGTCACGTTCATAATTGGCCGTTGACTTACTCGACACTTACTAGAAGTAGCTGAGCCAATAACAGTATGCAGACCCATATCACTGTGTCAGATAGCAGCTAATAAACAGCTGCTGTCTACACGATTTCACAAATATTCTTGTATGCTAGCCTACAGCTCACTGAACCCGCGAATGTTTCAGGTCTCTAGAGATTGGAAACTGTTATGCCAATTCTTATCACTTGCCAAAAGCGTTCCCCGTTCAAACGTTGACACTGTATGTTAATAACAGTAGCTTGCAGTCTAGTTTACAGTCATACAAACACCCGGAATTCGTGGGTATCTACTCATTACGGAAACGGGGTGCTTTCCTAGAAAAAATGACCACTGGGAGTGCTGCAGAACAGCGTAGAACTTCCCCAACAAAACACACACCACACAAAATACATGATATGAAACAAGTTCAACTGGTGCATGTCGCCACGCTTTCCCAGAGATTGGTCGGGTCGCCCTCATCAGTTCCTGGAACGTTGAACACACACTAGAGTCTCGTTCCCAGGTTGCCCGCGCGTCTTCGCTCGAACGACCATTCAAAAGTTCGGGTGCATTCCCGCTTCAAACCACCTATACATTCATGTTCTTTACGCTCCAGTCCACAGCAAAGTGGAGTATACTTCTCACTCCACCCACCGCTGGATCTCGCTAACAAAATGACGCTCCACACAAACTTTCAACTAGTTTCCCAAACTTGTATTCTCTCGCCAATTCCTGTGCAGCGTCTCATACGTACGCTTTAGAAGAAAATTGTCTGAAGTTTTGTGTTCCGTTGGTTCTGTTTAATTTCTACATACAAAATTGAATGTATGTTTGTTTGTGATTCACGCGTTCCTAAACCATTAATTCTATTGTGGTGAAACTTTGTTGAGTTGTAGTGCATACGCCCGCGAATGTATCTACCTAAAAACCAAAATGAGTTGGGGGGTCGGGTCTTAACGGGGTAGAGGGTAAGAAAGAGGTCCCCAAGAAGTTAGTGAGAAAAACCTGTGTTGAGTTGTTGTGCGTGCGCCCGTGAAGGTTTCTAGCAAAAAAAAATTATACTTTGGGGAGAGGGGCAAAGTGGGGTACAGATAACGAGGCACTCTAAAATCAAAACATAGTGAAAAAATAAAAAGGGGGCATTGCAACGCATTTCGGCCATAGCTAAAAGCGCGTAAAATAAGGCTCACCGGTCCATTTGTCATATCCAAGTACAGAACTATAAGGATGAACCTTCTGTAACAGAATAGTAATAAAGTTAAGGATTTTTTTACTTATGTGTCATTTTCCTCTAGAACACGAACCTTGCTAACAGAATGAAGATATATGTTTAATTATCAACCGGGTAATTGTATCTGCGAATGATAGTACTTTCTTTAAGAGGTTGTCGGTGTGTTAAATCTTCTCACGGACATTGGCTTATGAAAACGGGCAACAAACACCCATTAAAAGCATAAAACGTATAGCCTATGTTATTTGCGAAGTTAAATAACTTTATTTCCAAACTCGTTATTGGACAAAGCAGGTAATGTATAAACCTTTTGTAAATACGATTAGAAGTAGCCTTGTTATTTAATACGCCTATAAACGTTTAAGAACAAAAGTGTAAGAATACTGTACTTAGACATAAATTTTGGAAATAAATATGTACACATTCTCTTCGACGTAATCAACCATTTTTGTACCAAATTTTTCAAACACACTTTCTAATATGTTGCAATATTTTGTAATGGGTGAGTGTGTATGTGTGTGTATATATATATATATATATATATATATATACCATTAAGAGTTTACTACATGTCAACATAAAGCAAGGGTCAGAAAATGAAATTGTAAAAAGTTACAGTTATTATAAATATTCAGTGCAATAGTTTATTTACCCTTTAAGGAATATAGAGGTCGATAATATGTTTGCATTTCAATTAAAGTTTATATTTTACAGTTATATGTAGGCCCAATTGCGTAGTATGCTCGATCCGTACAAGGAAATATGATTGAGGTTGGGAATACTTTAATAAATAAAAATTGTGTATCATATATTATGCCCCGATACAACCTTGCCCTTAGTTGCTTTCGAAGGCGTTACGTTTATAAATGCACTACGCGTACGTTGATAAATATATGAAGTGTTCAAATGTGTGTGTGAGACAGTCTTGTTTTCTGATAAGTGAGTCGTCTACGTTTGCCCAAAGCTAAGGTATTACGACACGATGCCGGAGCACGAAGTAACTAGGAGTGCCTGATCTATAGGCTGCACGTTCGCGTGAATGCTGTGCAGGTGGCCATTATCTTTGACGTACTATGCCACGCATAAGCTGTTAAGGATGTTCACGTGGACAAAACGCGTAATTTTATATTTGTACGACATAGTGTCAGTTTTATAGATGTTACTTGTGACTACATTTTCCACGTGTTAAATTTTTTTGCTCTCACAGTCTTCCTATAACGGTATGTCAAAGTCAAAATTGGTAAGTTATTTCGAACATGCTAATAACAAAAACCAACAGACTTACTCGGATGACATAATTTACACTAAAATTAGACAGTATAGGTCATATGCTCTAATATTTAAAATCGCACAACAAAGTCCCTTTGTATTTTTGTTAAATAGTCATAAATAAAGAAATCATTCGTAATTTTTAGAATTTTTAAAAAATATACAATTGAGTTGCATTGTGTAATTTTAAATCTTTTAGCAGATGCCCAACGTAAACTAACAGAAAAACTGAAACAAAATGTGCACAGGCTACATCCTAAAATTTAAATTTGTGATTTATATCCCATGGTTTTGAATGAAATCTAAGATATTGGAAAGGAGAAGAGGTTTGATGAAAGCCGACAAAGGTGATGTGAAGTGAATATGAAGGTTTGACGTAAATGTTCTCTACTGCCCATAGATGTCGCGGTTGGCGCAGTAGCACTCCCACATTGGCGAGCCGGGTTCGATTCCCGACGGGGTCGATCCCCGGATTTTCTCATTTGGAATTCATGCCACTGGTCGGCGGGTTTTCTCTGGGATCTTCCGTCTTCCCCGCCCTTTCATTCCGGCTTTACTCCATACATCATGTCACACCTTACCCACTCTAAAGACCTAGGCAACCGGCCGACGAACATACATTTCGATCAACAGTTGGGCGTGTTCTCATCTGAGAAGGCACACTAAAAGGTCTAAACCAAGGGGTGACACTGACCAGAAGGAAGTATCTGCGAGTGTAGACGAGAAAGAGGCAGGAAATACGAAAATATACTACGATTTTAGTCGGTTTTCTTACAAGTAAGTAAGTTGCGAAAGGGTTTTAATACAGACATGTACTCACAAAGGATGCATCTAGGTTACTATAAGTAAATTATTTGTTTAATAGAAGAATATGTTTTATAAGATGTTCAGGACAAACTGAGCACTGCTTACACATTTCTGTAAGTCGTTTTGCCACCATCGTTACTAATTTAAATACAAATAATCCCCTGTAATTAAAAACACTGTAAAATTATACAACTCTCAACATTTAACATATTTTTTTATTACTATAAGTTATGAGAAGTGCTCAGTTTAAAGTGAACCACTTATATAAACAAAAGGAGCTATCTTACAATATTGTGTGTAATCCCAATTGTTTTATAAGCGTATTGATATTCCGGTATTAAAACTTCGACTATAAAATATATGGATTTTATCTTTGCTTCAAAAAGTTTCACTGTCATAGGTATATTATTCTTTGAGAAATTGGAATAAACAGATAATCCTGAAATTTTGCTAGGGGAGCTCCTTAAGATTTAGTGGACCTACAGCGTGAGGCGTGCTGTAGCGTGATAAGTAGAGATGGTGAAATTTTCGCAAATTCAATGGCCTGTATGTTAGAATCAAATATACTACGCATACTCAAGTCACAGAATATTTAGGAATACAGAAGTGAAATAGTCGGCAGGAAGGCGAACTCAGTCACACACGCCAGCAAAATGGCTTCCCTGGCCAGCAACATGGCGGAAACACCTACTGCCAATCAGCGTGATGCAGCTGCTCTGCTAGTCGGCAGCCAGGCCAATAGGAAACCTGTAGTAACATGCAGGAGCCAAACAGACACGGGGCTGAAGTCTACAGCCTCGGGCAGCCAATAAGCGGCCAAGTTCGCCTATATCAAACGAGCCGCCACGTCATTTCACGTCTGTATTACTATTTAGTCTGTGCTAAAGTCCCGACCATGTGTCCACTAGTTGCTACTCAGTGGAACAGCAGTCAATGAACGAATAGACAGGGCTTGAGTAAGCTTATGATATTTGATTCTAACGTACAGGTAATTGAATTCGTTAAATTTCACCATCTCTAGTGATAAGGAAAACAAAATTTCTTGTTAAACTATCAAAAATGTCTCCAGTGCGTTTATCTTCGAAAAGAAGGCAGACTTCAAACTGGACCCCTATGATTTAAAAAATGTCATCCGATAATTAAATACACGATTTCTAAGCTTCTCAAAAATTGCTAACAATTAATTTCTCACGTTGCTATGGCTGGGAAAATATCAACCGTAATATAAAAACAAAATCACAGAGACGTATACTGGAATTTACCACATACTTTCCACATATAAAATAACAGTATCACAGCTTTAAGTCCAATTGAAAAACTCATCCTATGAAAACACTGCACGCTAGTTTAGTCCTTCGCGCCTAGAGGCGATGAGGTGTTTGACGGACGTGTTATATTCGACTTATCGTCTTCCCCGTTTCCTTACCTCTAACGTAAAAAAACCTAGTGTTCAATAACTTTTTAAGTGCTTATTGACGTCACTTATACTGTCGACAACTGTGTATAGTTATTATGCGTAGACACACTGGAAAATTGCGAAAATGTTTCAAATAGTCTCCAATAAACTGTATTATATTAACCGTGACACGTGTAACGGTTTTAGGACTGTGCTGTGCAGTTATAACTGGGCCTATTGTATAGAGAAAAAAAAAATGCTACAATAAACGACTGCCAATGTTGATACAAAATGTTCAGTGTTATATGCATCACGTTGGAGCCTAGCAAACAGTCAACTACTCCCGCGATTTGCCAGTGTGTCTTCTTATGCGATGTAAACTATGCTGATGTACGTTTTGTTTCAGCTCGCCGCGCTGCTGGCGTGCGCAGCGGCAGTGTCTCACGTCGCCGTCGAGGCGTACCCCGCCGTAGACTCGACGACCTTGGACCCACCCGCGCCACGCTCCAGGTCCAAGCAGGAGCGCTCCTACCCGGCGGACTCCTACGTCGACGATCCCGCCCCGCCGCCGCCCAGGTCGCGCCCGAGGTCGCGGCCTTCAGGGGTACGCATGCTCCATTACTAGAGACCTGTGTTTTATTTATATGCGCATGCTAGAGTTCCAGCAACTATAGGTCTGTATCACGTTCACAATTGGCCGTTGACTTACTCGACACTTCCTGGAAGTAGTTGAGCCAATCATAAATCTGTAGCTGAATACAGACTCGTTTCACTGTGTCAGCGAGCAGCTAATAAACAGCTTTTGTCCACACGCTTTCACGAATATCCTTGGAGATTAGCCTATAGGTCACTGAATACGCGAATTTTTCAGGTCTCTATCCATTACGATTACATCACCGATCGATCATTTTAATGCTAATAATAGATTCTTAGAATCGATTATTAGTAGGGCCACGATTTTGTCGCGAAAATATTTTTGCCCCACTTTGTTTCAGTGTCTCACGTGCACATCAGCAGCTCTGCCTCATGGTTATTGGCAGCGTGTTTGTTCAGACACATTTCTCATTTGACTGCACCAATCAGAGTAAGGTTACTGTGATTCCGTACGTCTATAATTTGCCAAGAAAAGTGAGAGTAAAATCACTCAATTACACACGATGTAGCAGAGTTGCAGATGTGCACAGAACGCTTTGAAACCAAATGTTGCAAACATCTTTTAGCCATAAAATCGTGGCTCTAATTATTAGGAAGCTGAAAAAATTCGCGTTTTCTTTAGGACGCATTCAATTATAAGTTCGTGTCACTTTCTCAGTTGGCTTGTGGTTTATTTGACTCTTCCAGGAGAGCGTTGAGCCAATAATAAAGAATCAAGTAAATGGAGCCCAAATAGTGCTGTTTCACAATGTCAGCGAGAAGCCAATGAGCAACCGCTGTCTACTTAAGTTCACATATATTCTTGCAGGCTAGCCTAAAGGTCAGTGACCTTGCGAATTTTCCCGGTCGCTATCGACTATTAAAGATGGTGACATTTCGCGAATTCAATGGCCTGAATGTGAGAATCAAACATCTTATGTCCCGACCATCTGTCAACTAGCTGCTACTCAGTGGAACAGCAGACAATGAACGAATAGTCGGGGCTTGAGTATGCGTAGGATATTTGTTTCTAACACGCAGGTCATTGAATTCGCGAAATGTCACCATCTCCATCGATGATACATAGATACCTGAAAAATTCGCGTTTTCATTTTTGAAAAAACAATATTTCAAACAACTGTGAGTTTGTGTCTCTTTTGTCTTGTTTGACACCTCCAGTAGTCCTCTCAGCCAATAATAAATTAGCATTTAAATGCAGGCCCAATAACGTGGTATGACAGTGTCAGCGAGCAGCTAATGAACAGCTGACGTCTGCTTGAGTACATATATATTCTTGGAGGCTAGCCTACACGTCAGTGAACGTGCGAATTTGTCCGGTCTCTATCGATTATACATGTTTACATTAGTACGGGTGGTACGCGATAAAGTTACCAGCACTTCAAGACTGTGTTGTCTAGAATAAATAGGGACCCCTGATGTACGTGAAAATATGTCTCCGCCAATTAGTCTCAATATCTTAGTTCCACCTCTGCAATTCTGCTGCTCGGTTATTGGCAGAGTGTGTTTGTGTAAATGCGTTGCTCATTTCACTCGACCAGTCAGAATAAGGTTACTGCGAATAACACACGTCCGTGATTTGCAGTAAAACGTTAAGACACGTGATCGTTAAATTCAGCCAACCACTGACCATGAAGCAGAGTCGCATATGTGTACACGAGGCACTGAAGCAAATTGATGCACAAATTTTTCCACCAAAAACAGGGGGTCCCCAGTAATAATTTGAAAATAATAAGAATTACGACCGCAGACGTTAACATACAGCTACAACGCAGTCTTCACACGTTGATAGTTACTGACGTCGCTTCAATTATATTATAGAGTTGCCCTAAACTATGAATTATCTGAAAGAAAAGAAACTAACTATGGTTTCAAAGTGATCAGTTTATCTCGAACCACCTATAAATAGAGTCCCGAAATATTCGCGTTTTCGTTTGGGTACAATATAGAATTCAAACAACTATTAAGTTCGTGTCACTTTCTCAATTGGACCTTGAAGTTTTTGATACCATCTGAAAGTCGCTGAGGCAATAACAGACATGTAACCAAATGCGTGTCCATTTCACTGTGTCAGCGAACAGCCAGTGAGCAGATAATGTTTGCTTGAACACACAGATATTCTTGGAGGCTAGCCTATAGGTTAGTAAACTCGCGAATTTTTCCTGCCTCTACCGATAACTATAACGATTTATTGAAAACTTATCACCATAGTATCATTTCCAAATTTATTTTTGTTTTAGTTATGGTACAAAATACGGACTAAATACATCAGTTTATTTCTTAGAATTTTTTAGGCCAACATGCAAGTCATTATTTGAGAAAATAGATATTACACAACAGTTCTGAAAAAAATATGCCCACTAACAATTTAAATTTTTAAATTCCTCGCCAGATTGAAACATTTTGGTAACGAATTTATTTGAAACAGCAATCAGATAGCAGACTTCTCTATGAAAGTCAAAGAAGGAGACGGTTGCAGAGTTAGTGTTTATATGCTCCTTGGTGTTCGCTAATTTCCACCTATCCGACTGTAGCTTATGGTTATCTTGCAGAAAAATTGCAGGGTAATATTTTTAACTAACTCATCGTGGCTCACATGTCTGCAGACATGACATGAAAGACATTCTGTAGTTTTTAAACAGTAAAAAAAAGAGGGCTAATGATGTTCATAGTATGAATTTCTTTTTTAACGATTCAACAAACCAAAATTTCATTTTCTATAAACATATTCTAAAAAAAATCTTCGAAAACACAAAGTTAATATTAAATTACTTAAAACCAGCTAATACTGACACTAAATAAACTATGTTTACTACAGTCAAACGAGTGCAAGTGCCTTTCTTCTCTCAGATCAACTCATTACATCACACACTTTTTTTAAAAACAAATTGTTTAGTTAATTTTTCCTATATATGCTTATATTTTGTTATGTGAACATTTGTTTGATAAATTAAATATGTGAACAAACACGTGCAAATCCACACGCGCTTTGTACAGAATGTCCAAAAACCGTCACTTAGTAAGCACACCACGACACACCTGGGCTGGATTGGAAACAAAAATTCTGGCGGCAAAATGTTGTACTATTACATCTTACACGCACAATGTAGCAACACAGCACTTAGTTAGTCACCTCGCGCTCCATGGATATCGCACTGCTATTGTTCTGAATCATACTATGGGCACATGTTCAAATTTCAGCAAATTTCAAACATGATTCTACGTTTACGAGAGGTGACGTACATAAAATAATACCTGGACGTAGAGCGCAAGAGGGGACATTTTAGGTGCAGCATTGCCACATTGTGTACGTAAAATGTCAAACAGAACAGTTTTTGGACAAACGTCATTACGGGCGAATGTTGCCGTTTTGCAGAAAAACCCACAATAAAACAAAAAACAAAGAAAGAAAAGCCAGTGAGCTGTAGTCAACTGACATAATAAAACATACACATAATTTCTTAAAGGAATGCAGTCATATCCCAGAAGATGACACAAGGACAAAAACCGTTTCAAAACAACACAAAATTAATTCCCAAGTGAAATATAGTCGATCGGAGAAAGAAGACACAAAAAACTGCAAAAGATGCCAAAAAAATAAAAACCAACAAATTGGGTTGTTTGGAAAAGGCACCAAATGGATGAACGACTACTACACAAATAACGTGAGGGACGAATGGATGTAAACACAGGCAAGACACAACACAAACAAAAACAGACGAACAAAATAGTTGGCTCAAAGGTAATGAAAAATGTCTTCGTACAGCATTTTGCCACATACGTTTTCGTCTTCAGTTTACCCCAAGATTCGTGTGTGTGTGTGTGAGTGTATATATAAATTTACTTCATATTGTTAGATTATACTATTATACAGGGTGTCCATAAAGTCTTTCCCTCATTACAAAAATTCATAACTAGAAAACTACAAATGCTAGCAAACTGCGGTTTGGACGAACATTATGTGCAACTCATAAAGTTTTTTTTTGCCATATTAGGCAACTTCTACATGTGCACCGTTGGTGGCCCGTAGAACATCAAGGCGATATTCAATTTCTTGCCACGTTT
>PNEQ01001705.1:27417-40533 GCA_003012365.1 Medauroidea extradentata | reverse complement strand
TCGAAGCTACAACTATATTAACAAAGTAATGCGAGTTGCTGCACAGCAGGAGCCGCCATCTTGAATTCTGAGAGTTGCCCAAAGGTACTCGTGTGGTACCCGGCAGATTATGAATCTACAAACACTATCGAATAAATATCAGCAGGAAAAAAAACTTAATAGGAAAAAACACGCTTCTGCCCACGGCTGCCGGACTATAAACTGTCGGGAGATGATTCCTGACGACGAAATATGTCGAAAACATATAAGACTTATAGCTTAAAGTCATTGTTAAGTGCGGTACACATACTTAAAGTAACAGGTTTGATAGCGCCTTTGTGAAAGTAAATAAGAAACCACGAGATACCAAAGACTAATTTTTATTGTAAGGTTTACGTGAACGAAGCTGTTAAAAGTGGTGGTTTGTATTTTGCAAAATTATCCCTCTAACATTAGTAAAATTCGTATAAGGGTTATTATAATTGTTCAAAAAGTGGTAACTGTGCATTTTATTAAACATTTCTTGATAAATTGAGAAATAAAAGTTTGACTGTATCAAAAAGGTTGCCTTTGTCTGACACTCTTAGGGAAAAATACTCGTGAAAATTCATTTTGTAGTATTTCTAAAAGTTGATTAAAAACGCCTGCCGCTATGCAACCTGTGTAACGTACGCAATGCGGGTTGTCTACCACGTGGCCGTAGTGCTTTACACATATATTTACAGGTTTTTAGGCCCTGTATGCCGCGTCAATTTTCACAAATTCACCGTGTGACAACTGAAAAATAATGCCAATAGGTACTATCAATTACATATTAATAAATTACTAACATAATCGTATAAATTACAGATGTTTAATGCAGCACCGGTCTTAAAACCGCCGTTGGTTAGGTATTAATGTTCACAGAACGTGTTACATATTTGTTTGGTGTCTTTAGAATTAAATTTATTTACTAATAGTTGATCATAAATGATTTATGAAGCACTGTTATGCTCATAAAGTGGTAAGATAATGGCACTTATTGACCTAGATGTATGTTCCGAACTACTCGTTTACTTAATTCGGTGCGATTTAATTTCGTTCACAAGACAGTTTCCATCACCAACCTGTCATAATCAAATATTTAATAATGTAGCAAACCAATGTTCAAAGAAATCTTCAATGTAGTAACAGTCTTGGTCATGTAGGTATTACGATACGTCCTCCTAGACTTACAAGAAATTGCTGCACAACGTGTTCTCGTCAATAGTCAAACATGGTACGCCACATCATGTGACACTGCTAGTTACTACGATGGTAGCAAGAACCCCTTGCCAAATCGCTCTCAGAACTATTCTACACATTCACTAGTAACTAGTGTATAGCTACACAAACTACCAATAAAACAAACATAATACACAGGCCTAATACATATTGACACGACTGCAGACAAAGCCATGTCATACCTTGACCTTGTAGTATTATTATAGCAAATGCTCAAAATGTCCACCATTGACTTCGATTCACAGAGTATACGAGTCATTGATTGCTGCACACGGGAAAATATCCCACGTACCGGTACGTCTTATCTGCGCAGTAGCCTGCGGGGCGATGGAAATCCAGCTATCAAGTTTGGCTACGCTGTTCACTGGAGTCTCCGTATGTAGCCTCACAAAAAGAAGTCGAGTACTGATCGATATGGCGAACGTGACATTGAAGGTTTCTGTGAACACTGGTTTGCTTCGTTATCAAATATTTCATTTTAACATTTGAGGTGACAAATTTTTATAAACATGGTCTTTAGCGCTGGAGAGGGGTAATATCATGTGAGTATGGAGCATTGACGAAATAAAGGGACGGAAGAAACAGGAAATCGCAGAGAAAACCCGCCGACAAACGGCATTGTCAGGCACGATTCCCACACGCGAAAATCCGGGAACCGACCTTAATTTTATCAGGTTGGTGGTGGAAAGTGTCTCGTGAACGTGAGTGGTATTAAATCGCACCGAGTTGAGTAAACGGGTAAATAGGAACGTACATTTGAGGCAATAAGGGTCGTTATCTCACGACTTTATGAGTACAACTGTGCTACATAAATCATACATATATGATTAACTAATAATAAATAAATTTCATTCGAAATACACCAAACATGATGGTAGAATATGACAATCTTTTCTAGAGCATAGCCAGTTGTACGCAGACATCCCAGTTCACCTCTTTAAATAAATATGTTAACACATTCTGTGAACATTTATACCTAACCAACGGCGGTTTTAAGAAAAGTACTGCCATTAAACATCTGTAATTTATACGAATATGTTAGCATTTTTATTATTAATATGTAATTGATAGTATTGGTATTATTTTTCAATTGTCACTCGGTGAATCTGTGAAAATTGACATGATATACAGGGCCTAAATACCTTCAAAACATAGATGTAAAGTACTGTGGCCTTGTGGTAGACAACCCGCATTGCGTACGTTACACAGGTTGCATAGCAGCAGGCGTTATTAATACACTTGTGAAAATACTTCAAAATGAACTTCAGTGAGAGCCAATGTCCTAAGCGTATCAGACAAAGGCAACCTTTTTTATTACAATCAAACTTTTGTTTCTTAACTTATCAAAATATGTTGATTAAAATGCACTGTTACTACATTTCGATAAATTAAATTACCCTTATACGAATTTGATTAATGTTAGAGGGATGATTTTACTAATTGCAAACCACCACTTTTAACAGTTTCATTGACGTTAAATTTATTATAAAATTGGTCTTTAGTGTCACGTGATTTCTTATTTACATTCACAAAAGCATTATAAAACCTCTTACTTTAAGGGTGCGTACCATCCTTAATAACTTTAGGCTATAAGTCGCATATATATTTTCGACATATTTTGTCTTTAGGAATTAGCTACCTACCAAAAGATGTCGGTAAAATTAGGAATCATCCTGTATAAGAGAATAAAATTAGCAAAATCAAGAAGTAATATTAAAGAAAACAAGATAAAGTAAACGACTAACCGATGGTGTGGGTACAATGAATAACCTGATTAAATGTATCCGTACGGGGAACACACATCACATACGTTGGGAAGTATCGTCGAGAACATACAGTATTAGACTGCGAACGAGATAAGCGATTTTAAAAATGTATGAGCGCCAATGGTTGTCACTGTTATATGATTGACAATGTCATATGTCATCGTACGTTCGGAAATATTTTCCCCAAACTTCATGCATAGTTTCTTTCGACCGATTGTAACATAAAAAGCCTTTACGCTTGTTTACAGGAAGTAATTTTAAATTTAATTAATTAAGTTCAAAGTTGTTTCATATATCGCCCAAATAACGTAGTTTCCATCACGTTGATATAAGACGAAGCTAAGTGTGCGCAAGCGTATGAATCTTAGCAAACAAGGAGAAGATGCTCCCTCAACCCGTGTCATGGTGGCCGTATTGTATGATGTCACGTCTGCCAACTTGGATCTATTGTCCCCCATCTTAGATAAGACCACTGATGTCTTGGATTCGACCTTGACCTTTTACCTTACTATTTCGTCTTATCCTTAACCTCAGACATAGTTTTTTGATGTTTTAAAAGAATAATAGTCGCTAATTACGAGAATTATTTCTTGAAATAAAATTATGTCTTTGTCAAGCAGTTTTCTGGTACAGGTGCCAATTGAATCAATTTGTTTTATACGTTTATGTCAATGCCAGATTCGATGTTCAAGTTATTTGTTTACTTATTGGATTCAGTCACATTTAAGGCCATGAACTCGAATATTTTTCAACCAAATGCTTTGAAAAAATTTGAGACAGTACACAATTTCGGAAGTGTATTTTCCAAAATAATGTACCGTGTACCGTTTGCTAGCAAAAATTATTTTGCTTCATTTTGGCTTATTTTGACAACAAAATGTGTGATATTTCAGGGGCAAAAATCTAAAAATCCGTTTGATGTATTGTAACACAAAAATTCAGGTACAAACGATTATATATAATTGTTAAACTTGGAAGATGAATTTTTTATATATGTATTAATTCGCGATAAGAACATTTTTGAAATCACTCAAAACTAAAGAGCGAAGCCTTAACTAATTTCTTCAACAGCTGTTGTCAAGTGGCGTGCTAAAGCACATTAAAAATATTGGTTTGTCAAAGAATTTCTTTCTGCTTAAATTTGAAATAAACTTAACAAAAGCTGTGCTCCCCATTTGAACGGAAGTTGGAAGCAGTGGAGGTTTGTGCTATTGGGCTGCAGCTCTCCCTGATTATTTTGGAATTACAGTAAATAATTTTAATTTTCACAGCTGGTGCTATAGACTATGATTTGTAATGATATCTTTTGAACTACCTCTTCGCCAAAATCATCAACCGATCTCGAAGTCTGAGGAATGCGAGAAAGTTTTAAAGATTTACTTCTGTACGGGTTTCCTGCCTCGGGCAGTCTGAAGCAACCTTGTGTCTGAACTAGGCAGAAGGCAGGGCTGTGCGGCGAGCAGCACGTCTGACCTTGCTGGCGCATGCGCAGAGCGCACCACGGTCTGGCGAACCTACGAACTTTACTAATGTGTGCCTTCGCCTAGCCTGCTTCTCTTCCGTGTAAAGTGTTCTGCCAGTTTTAACATAGCAAAGTACGTTTGTGTTGGTAACGGCTTGTATAATATGTGCATGCAAACATTTTAGCGGTAAATAATAGTGAAAATCTTCACAAAATTGAAGGTTGTACGTTGCGACGGAAGCGGTGGTGGTGGGTGGCAAGGCAACACGCCGGCCGGCGAGCAGAAGGGAGGGGGTACACGGCGTGAGAGGAGGGGCAAGGAGAAGGAACGCGGCAGTGCGCATGCGCCACTGTGCTTAGAGGTCCTAGATCTAGGCGCTAGTTCAGACGCAACTTGTCACTCAACTCGCTCGTTTCGCATCACTGCAGTAAATTATACCAAAATTTCATGATCTGTCCTACACACCGTGGCGATTCCTACGAACTTTTCACATTTTGCGTACGCGACTTAGTTAATTAGTAAAAAAATGCTAATATCGTAACTACGTTTTCACCCAAAACCCAGCTGAAACACACACAAAAAAAAACTGGTCTAGAGTAGCATATTTCTACATACATATATGGAATTTTTAAACCTATTATGCAAAAAAATTATTTTTAATACTCTGCCATAAAATTGCCTCAAATTTCAAGTTTCCTCGAGGTGGAATGATAAATTTTAGATGTTGCTCCTTCTTGCCTACGCATTACAGCAAATATTTATTGCAGCCTATTATTTCACACGAATAATAACGTACTTTATACCAAATAATAAATTAATATCAACTTAAAAATACAAAGTAAAATAGATGTGACATTGGTATTAATTTTTAAAGTACGTACTTTATAGCCGAGCCCTTTACCAAACCATATGGCAGAGAAGTAAAATATTAATCTCATAGATGAAAATTTCAAAACTTTGTTTTTCTCTCCGGCCAACACCATAACCATTTATCAAATACAAACGTGTTTTTTTATGAGACATCCTTTTCAAATACTTTCAAAATTTGTATTATTTATGATTCCACAGTAGACAAGACAGAAAACTATAAACAAATGTACCCTCCCTATACGCGAGTATTTCGTAATAGGCAGAATTATCATTATAATATACCATTCTATGTAATTTATTTCACTGAATTTATTGAGATGTTTACGCGGCTTTTAATATTTACGGTCTTACGAGTTATTTTCTTTGATTCTTTATATTTTAAGTATGTATAAATAACATTCTTTATATTTATAAAGGTCGTTGTTTGAAGTCTCTAATCTCCCTCCTTGTGTACGGTCCTTACCCTATGTAGGCCGTTCATGACAAAGTGAGCACTGTATAACAAGTTATTGCAAAATTTGTTCTAAGAAAAGAACGACAAATGAACTTCACGTAGAAGTAACGGTTATCCACACGAGTTAAGTGACCATTTAGTTGAAACATGGTTTTGACTTACCGTAATATTTTTTTCTCCACCTACTTACTACTTCAAGTGCTCAACACAGTAATCCAAAGGTATGTTACATTTGTGAAAATTATATTTGTGGATTTTGTGAATTTTGTTCTAAAAAAATTACAGTAATCGAAAGGCATGTTAAATTTGTTAAAATTATTTTTGTGGAATTTGTGAATTTTGGTCAAAAAAATTAATACCTTGAAATGTTTCGAACTGTTTGAGAAAATGGAACAGCGGTAACGGCTTGAAACGTTTCTTGATTTCCTCTACCAGGAACTAGGGAGGCCCCTTAACAGAATGTTTCTTAAAAAAAATATTTATAAATCTACCGTAAGTATATTAAATGTTTAGACACGAGAACTGCTAAAATAGCACCATTTTGCACCTTGAAATCCAAATTTTTCCGAAGGAGCACCCTTGGACCCCCCTCCTTCTATTGGGGGATAAGTGTTCCTCCTCGAATGCAGCCCTACCTATATAGAAATCCACGAGCCGCGCCTGGTTGGAAGGAACTAAAATAGGAAGTAATTGGCCAACAGGGATAGCTTTCTAAGTAAAACTTTGTGTATTGCTTTATTGATAATGTTAACAACAGAGAAAATGCAACACACAGTGAATACAGAAAATAGAAGATAGTCTTTGAAGGTCCTCGTCTTTAAAATATGTATTAATTTATACAGAAAATTGTCTTTTTTGTAGTTCTTGTACGCAGAGATCACTGTAGTTTATGAAATATATCAAAAGTAATTGGAGATTATGATGAGTTGCAGTTGCCACTGTTAGTTATCTGTGGTGAGAAAGTATTAAAGTGTACCTGAATGAGTAAGTGAAATAGTGTGCTGTGATGTTTGTGCATTTTCAGGTAGATAGACTAGTGCAATGACAGAAATCAGCCTCAAGAATGTACTGGTCACGTTTAGCGAGGCACAGTAGGAAAAAGAGCTACAGGTTCCCAGGGGACAACTACAAGTCATCAGCCATCTGCAAAACAAGGTAAGCACATCAGTCGACCATGAGGATGTCCGGAAGGTGCGGGAGCTGCAAAAGGAGTGCCGGATGCTGAAGGACAACAATGACAGCAACATGGCAGAAGTATATACGCTGACTAGCGAAAACAAGACTTTGAGGGCAGTTACGGCATCTACAGAAGAGGAAAAGATAGACAGAGAGAGAGAAAGAGAAACTGGAATTACATCAGTCGGATTGTGGAAGGTGTACCTTGTTCTGCAGCAGACGATATGCGAAAATGCAAAACTGCACAAGAATCATTCAGAGGTACAAAGCGGTTGAAAACCTCTCAAACGAGTCAAATTGATGCTACATTCAGCACAAATAGTTAGTTGGAGTATCAAGATGCGGAAGTAGCAGAATAAATGGAAATACACATGAAACAGGAAAACTACGCAATGAAGAAATTCGTCAATGTTCTTCAGGGTGAGCACATTTCCAAGAGTGGCGAACTGAAAGCAGCTCCAAGTAATGTAAGTAAATGTACAATTTGAAGTCCTAAAGGATTAAATTTTGTATGACAATAATATTTAAATATTATTTTTGATATTCTGCCGTATAGATTGTATGTAGCGTACAGCCGTGCTTCAACAACAATTTTATGTAACAGTTATTTCTAAAAAAAAATTTTTAATTTGTTTTTTTTTAAGTTTTTATGGTGCTTACCACACTCATTATGGAATCATGCACATGTGGCGAGAAAAGTGAACTCCTAATGACAAATACCTACCATATGGAATAAGTAAAATTTCATCACACCTATTTTTGGATGTAGGATGCAGGGTTTACTATTATTTTTGTCATTTTTTCTTCTCTTTTCATAATTTTTTTTACCAAAACTTAATTTATCCCGAACTTCCTCTCCATCTCCCATAATCTGAATGAAATGCAGAATTTTGACAATATTCCTGTCATGTTACCTACCTATATTTAAATGCAGTTTTCCTTCAGTAACTTAGAAACGTATACCTACCAAAATTGCTTAGTACAGTCACTATCTCAAACAGACAGGAACAAAAATTAATGAATTAATTTTAATTAATAGTTTGTAGCTCGAGTGCAGCAATGGTATCGTAAGAAATTAGTATTGGTAGTGTTCAGATGTCAAAAATGTTGGAGAAATACTTAGGACAGTTATGAAATAAAGTGAAGCAAAATGAAATAAAACACTTAACTGACAACCTTATGGAGAATACATTTTCTTATACATGGACAGACTGCATTAGGTGATCTATCAATGTTCAGTGATAATGTACATGATAACTGGAAATCAACACGTATGTCACATTTCTGGCACAGAGCAAGGTGGCGCAACAGTAACACGTTAGACTCACATTCGGGAGGACGCGGGGTTGGATCCCCGGCTCCGGCCATCCTGATTTTGATTTTCCACTGTAACCCGAAATCGCTTCAATCCAATACTGGAATGGTTTCTTAACAAAGGCCATGGGCAACTCCTCTCCAAGCTCCTGTCATTGTACCAAGTTGTGTGTCACGGTCTCTAATGACCTCGCTGTCTGCGAGACGTAAAGCCAAGTACCCTACCATCTGTGGCAGAGTTGCCAAAAATAACGGTAGCTTAGGGGGAAGATAGAGCTGGCTACTCTTATGGAGAGGCTCACCCGTCGGCCTTTCCCTTCATGATCAGTAATGTTAAAGGTGGAACTTTTGACATTTATAGTAATGTGAGGAAAGTGAAGCGTGAATAACTTAAAACTTCACACATCATATACACTGCCCTTAAGGTGACGATTAAATAAAAACAACTGTGAAGATCACAATGTTAAGGGAAGTTGGGAGGAATTCAGTGTGTGACCAGTTGGGCCTCGTTATATTGGCCATAGAAAGCCACTTTATTGTATGTTAGAAGAAATGGACGCGGGATGTGTGTGTAGCTACAACAGCTGGAAGATCCCTTTGAGAAGGTTTGAGACCTTTCCAGTTATATTCGTCAACGTTGCAATTGAGGAGTTCATGGTCTTCTAGAAATATATGTGTGTGTGATTGCAGATGTTGGAGACGATAACTTGCTGCAAAAGGGGAGCTCATGCAATTTGTTGGAGGCTTGCCTTCTGGCGGAAATGACCGAGAGGGCGCTGCAAGGCCAATTTTTGGTATGTCAACCCTCTAGACAAACAGCTGGAGCAGCAGGAGACGGAGAAGCGATCTGACCTCTGCATCCTCTATTTCGTACTCAAAAGAAAGAATTTCAGCATCCGTGAGGCAGCACAGTGGCATTCAATCGTTAACAAAAAATATTCCAGTAGCATTCTATTGCTACCACAGCTAAGAGAAGTAGGAACAGCGAGATACAAAAGTAGGGTAGTAGGAGTTGATAGTTCCAGTACCATTGTTGCGACAGTGTAGTTGGAAACATCTTTTGAGAAAAATTCGCAAGATCTTTAGAGGCGCTATATTGCGCAATGATAGGTGGTAGTGTTGGGGTTGGGGTAGTGGCCCGTGGACTGTTTTGGTGACTGAATGGATTTCATACTAAATTTTTATTAACATGAATTCCACTTCGTGTTATTCAACAATAAAGAAAAAAAATTGTGTGGTCCGTACAACATTAATGCAATACAGTTTTTAATACTATTGGAAATGCTGAGTTTGCTAGGCCAATCACACTAGTGGTGATCAGTTGTACAAATGGTTACAGACGTCTACGTGGCAACATCAGTCTCGCCACACCTGTGTTCTTGCTGCTTATCTATGCTAATGCCGCCAGTTCAACTCCTCTGCATTCAGTGGTGAGATTAGGACAACACACCACTGATAACACTTACGTACTACAGAAAGGAAAAAGGATAAGATTATAAAAGCAAGTTCATATCCTGACTTACATCACTGTAAAATTACTTTGAATAATAGATTTATGTACGATCACTATTTTAAATGTGTAAACAAAGGTAAGCAGGCAGGTTTGCACACACTGTAACGTCAGTGTAGAATAATGCAACTGTATCCAGTACGAATATAACATCATGTCTTACACAGGTTGAGTAAGGATGGTTATGTTATTTTGCGTGGTGATAACTTATGAAAAATTAAGCTGAAACTGTGCTTCAAATTTTTCTGTAAAGTGAACTGTAGTGGGAGTATTTCTAGCCTGAAAAAAACTGTGAGATACCTACAAAACACTGAAAGACCAATAATTTTTTTTATTAAATTTAAAGAAACATAATTTTGAAGTCTATTTATAGGGTAGCAATTCTCCCAATATAAGTCACTTTACAAAATAATTGAAAATACATTATGAACTTACTTTTTAATAATCTATCACTATTCTCTGGCATTCTTGTGAGAAACCACTGAAATTAATGCAGTGTTCATTAAAATATGTTGCACACATGTATTTTTTTTTTTTTTTTGCTAATATGAGAGGTTTCAGTTATTTCTGGTAAATAATTTTATTATGAAAATGTCTGTGTGTTAAAGTATATGTGTGCATTTTGATCAGTTATTTGGTTTCACCCTGAGGAACAACATGAGAAGCAATAAAAAACAATGTGGAACCCTTGCTGGGATTTATGTTGCACAATATTTCCATTACTTATTCAGAAAAATGAGATATTTAAGTTGCATAGAAATAATTTATTAATTTTTTTTATTACACACTAATGAAGTCACATTATAATTTAATCAAGCGCACACACACACATCCACACACACCCACACGCACGCACGCACGCAAGCACAAATGCACACATGCACGCAGAGTCAATGAAAAAAAAAAAAAAAAGAGTAGAATGTGGGTTATAAAAAAGGGGTAGCAATAGGTGAGTCAGAAAGAAAACACAAATGATATACATATATTGACTCAGATTTATTGAAGTAAAGTTGACTGTATTTTAAGCTTCAATACAACATGACCATACCTGTCTGGGCTACTGATAACTCTAGTACGTCACAAGTAAATATCTGTGATTCATTTTTATACAACTAAGTAACAATTCTCCAATCATATGAGGTGCTGGTTGCTACACTGTTTTACAAAATACAGTGACAATAAAGATTCTCGTGATTTTCCAGTCTCCAATGATACACTCATTATCCTACTAGGCTGGGCACTCTATTCACACCATTCACAGTAAATTACTTAACACACTGTTTCAAAAATTAATACCAGCACACAATCTTGTACTAACATTTAATTCAACAATTATACAGCATATAGTTCAAGGAACATATAGATAATACTTCATTATTCACATAAAATATACTTTCCAGACACAACAAGAGTACATTGTGACAGTTATGGTACACAGTATCACTTCAACAATACATTTTTACAACTGATATTGATATATTCGAGAAAAATGTACTATCATATTAATGTCAATGTTAACATGAGTTGCACAGTACTTGCCAAGATAAACACAACGTGTTGCTATTATGAAAAAATACAAGAAATATTTTTAAACAATTTTTTTCAAGTTCTTGACTCTTTAAACCCAAATTTTTCACAATTCCTGAAAAAAAAAAAAAAGGCTATTACTTCAAAGGGGCAGCTATTACAGAGGTCGTACAATTGAGAGTTGACAGTACCTAAAAATTTTTGAAAAATCAGTTGGCAGTTCTGACATATACAACAATGGCAATATGAGGGTTACCAAGAATATTACGCACCTTGCGGATTCAGTCTCACATTGGCTTTTTTAACTTCTCATGCCACAGGTTACTTGATACATGGTTGTGTCATAATGCTGAACAAAGACTTACGCTCAATACAAGCAATTAGCAAGGCTTGGAATAAAATGAAAATGTTCACTTATGCTACACGACTAGTACATCGTAGTTCTCTTCAAGTGACATGGATCCCAACATAACTGAGACTTTAGTTGACGAGATGTGTGTGACTGCATACCAGCTCCTGTACAGCAAGCCACCACAACCACAACACAAGAATTGACACACACATTTTGTTATACATCGTAACTAAATGCCTACAAAACACTTTAGTCAGTAACTAACATTATCATGTGGAAATCCTTGTGGTGAAAAATTTTTTGAGGGGTATATTCACACAACATTGGTAGACTGATATCTAAAAAAAAGTTATATAAAAATATATTTTAAGGGCTATGGAAAGTTAAGGTACTGGACAAATGACTAGAATACTCAATCGTCGATAAAATCTCAACTAGGCATCACAATTTTATGGGAATTTTTTTTTTAAGTAGAAATTTTATTAGTGGACATCTATACAGCACTAGTCAGTCAGTAGGAGGGTTTGTTTTGACGTAATAAATTAAAACTGTTCTTAGAAAAAATAAGGGCCTGAAATAATAAAATCTATAGAAATGGAAAACTTTCATTTTTATAACTATCAACATAATAATATACCGCGCTCTATAATAAAGTTTTAAAAATACCTGTGTTTTGACTTGAAAATAATTTTACTATCGGAAAACCTCACGAGGTTTACGGATGTTTAAATTATTTTCAAATCAAAAGACATATATTTTTAAAATTCTGTTATAAATCTATGGATATTATTATCCCGATAATTATAAAAATACATTTTTTCCATATTTATAGATGTTGTGGTTTCAAGCTCTTATTTTTTTTAAAAACAATTTTTAAATTATTTACTTGAAAACCATGTATACTGTAAAGGGCACTGGAACTCACCAGCATACCTTATGTTTAGGACATTAAGTTTTAGTGGTAATTATCCTTTCCTTCATATTACAGTGTAATAGTAGGCATAATTGTGTAATTTGACTATGTTTTGTAAGTGAGTGGTTTGAGGGCCAAGGGCATGGACAGAGATAGGTGCTACCTGTAGCTGCAGTGTGGAAATTGAGCCATTGGTTTTTTCTTATGGATTGCTGGAAGGCAGTCAGTTAGATGTGGTATTTTGTCAGATTGTTTAGTATCAAATTCATTGGGAGAGAATTTCAAGTAACTTTTATGTTATGGCAATTGGTCGAATAAGCCACCAATTTTGAGATATTTTGAATAATGTAATTCTTGTTAAATTTCATGCTTGTTAGAGAGATATGAGCTGTTAAGAGATGCGACTTGGTGGCGCCGGCACAGCTCTGGCAGTTCAAGGAAGCCTTGCCATAAATGGTAACTTTCAGGATCCTGTGTTGTGATTGGCTGTGAGGTGGTGTGGCCTGTAATGCGCAATGTTCTGAGAACC
>PNEQ01001705.1:0-26417 GCA_003012365.1 Medauroidea extradentata | reverse complement strand
CTCCTGTTGTAATTGTGGAAATTAAACAATAAATCGGCTGGTAGTTGAGGGTCGAGGAAACGCCAGTGCACAGAAGTAACAGAACGTATTTTTATTTGGTGAAAATCCCTCTAACAAACCAGCAATTAGCTCCACTTCGAAGAAAAAGAACCCTAGGAAATCCCTTGGCAGAGAGGGAAGCGCGGCCCGAGGGCGGGTCACGTTACAATACCACCAACTAGTGTAATGTAAATTGACCTCCACTAATAAAATATCTCCTTGGCAAGAAAAGTATGTACTATTGAATTATGACAAGTAGATCAAATTTTATCAACAATTGAGTATAATAGTCATATGCTCAAAGTCTTACCCTACCATGCTCCTTAATACACACACACACAGAATTTGCATTGCAAGCTTCTGCTACAACCTTTAAAACTCAATGTTTGTAGATTAGGTGTGTATAGGTGATGTGGAGTACGACGTACCATGTATGGCACATGTTGGAAATTGATGTATCATGTACGTGTTGGAAATTTACAAACAGAACACAAGACTTCAGAATTACAGTCCACAAAGAACATTTGTCTATTATGTACATACATAACTTTGATGAAGGGCTACAATAAGGAGCAAAACTATTGCATCATGGAAATTATTTTTGTTAGTTTTATTTCTAACAGCAATATTTTCTAGTTCCAAATATAACTGTAGAATTTTATGAGGTAACTAGGACCAAGCACATTAAGTCAAAACAAAGGGTGGCATTAAGGAGCTATTCATACTCCAACAATATGCAGTTTTTCCTCATATCATCTACAATGCCTAGAAGTTTCTCAGAACTATCCTGTGATAAATTGAATGTAACAATATCGATACTTAGGGAGCAATCATTGTATCTAGAGTGGTGCATTTACAAGGAAACTGTTATAGACACCAATATTTTATGTCTCTATTTATGGTGCATCAGAGTTCATATGTTTACTCACAAATTGTGGCAAAAACTATGCATATTACCTAGATAAGCTAACTTTTTTTTACAAATTTTTGTCCACAGATTTTCAAGAACTAGATGATTTTAATGATAAACATTTTGTGTCAACTTGCATGCCACATTCACTTAGAACAAAATAGATTTCTTAGCATGCAATCAATAATCTCTATGTGGTTGGTCAAGAAGTTTTCAAGGCTAAATAAAAGACATAATTTATGGTAGTTTAAATTTTAACTGTATGGAAAATAAAATAATGATGAGGGTTTTAGCTAGCATATTCTAAAATCTAGTGGAAAACATAATTTACTTTACTAAATTTACATTTTCTAAACAGTTTTAAATGGTTGTTTACTGTTGGGGAAAAAATAAAAAATAAACAGAGAGTCTGAAGAAACAGGTAATCGTGCTGCGGGACGAAAATGAAATGTTTCAGAAGGTTGTATACGGGACTGGAGAAGAAAAAAAGGATTTATTTTTGAGCAGTAGTGGTAACCGTAGGGCATTCAGGATTGTTTTGTTTATTACAGGGATAATTTATTGCAGCATTTTTTGTTCAGTTTCTTTATTCACGTTCAAACATGTTTATGATTAACATGGCCATGGCATTAACGGATGTAAACAAACGAATGTTGAGGTGGCAATTTGCATTCATTGTTTTTGTTACATTTTAATTAAACGTTTCCACAATCAACACCCGTTTGACGCAATAAACACCTAAAATAATTTAACTGTGTAACTGTTTAGCGGATTTAGAATTATGATGCATACTAAACATATTTGTAAAACGGGTGTTTCAGAAAGAAACTATACCTTGAAGGAATGCTGAGATGATCAGCCATTAGTAGGCCTAGGCCTACGAATTTTAAGATATTCGTTTCTGAACAGTTATAGCGACTTAATTCCTGCTTAACTTATATAAATGATTTACATTGAAATAAATGTTTGTGGCGAATTTCAGAATTTAAGTCATACTATTGTACAGTATTTTCTTTTGAAAGTTTGATGTATGGCTTATTAAAAAAACAAAAAAAAAATATTTTTAGTTTCTCTAAATAAATTGGGGGTGCGAGGCTTATTCAAGCGTGAGGGGTATTCGAGTAAATACAGTATTTTTAAACCGTGAACCATCAATTACAATGATGTTACATTTCTAGACAGATTTACTTAATCCTTCTAATGCAACCAGTATATGGTATCATAACAAACATAACTAAGCTTTGCTTTGCAGTATAAGACTGTAATATTAACACACCATATCTTGTACTTGATGGCCAGTCTAATGGTGACTTTAGCCCACTACTAGAAATTATCCTATTTATATCACCTTCTTTTTACTTAATGTAGCTGATATTCTATTGCCTGACAAGACTTAATTTGAACTACACTACAGATGCTATTATAACACATCATATTTCACTTATGAGCTAAAATGTAGATAAGGCCTGTTTTTTACAGTGCTTTGTTCATCTTAACAAATAACCTGAAATAATTAATTAGGGTTGCAATTATCTCTTACACAGTCAAATTATTCAATTTACAGTATTTCTCACACATTTACTTTGGTCCCATCTTAAGTTGCACAAATTTCCATACCTTTCTGTATTGTTCAACATCTGTTCCTAGTTTTTTTAGGATTTATATGAAAGAAGGAATACCAGGGGAGGATAAGAAAAAGATGGAAGAAAAAAGGGGGAGAGAGAGAGAGAGAGAGAGAGAGAGAGAGAGAGAAAGAGAGAGAGAGAGAGACAGAGAGAAGGCAGCAGTGCTGTGGAAAAAGGTTATTCGTGGGTTGGTGGCAGCAGATAAAAATATTGTAGTGCTAGGCTTGGTGTTTGGTGTGTGCAGTGCATGTGTGTATGTTATATCTGTGTACATGTGTGTGATAATTGCTAATCTATACTTATATCTATGAATGAAATATGAAGCAGAATCTTACCTGAACCAGGAGCCCTGAAGTACAATGCAACAACTGTAGGCTATGATTTTCTGTTGTCCGTGTTTGTGTATATACATTTTTTCACTAAAAGTCTTTACAGAATAACAGATGCACTCTCTTAAAATTGTCTGAGCCCAGATTAACACCCTCACTGAAAGGCAAATATCTACACACTTATGTCCAACAATGCTTTGGCCATTTTTATACAAATTCTACTTCTGTCTGTTACATTGTTACAATCATAAATGAAAAAAGATCATTTCAAATGTAATGGTGTGTCTACATGAAAAATGCATTTATGGCACACACATAAAAGAAAAAAACAAACATGTTCAGCAATACTTGGCTGTTTGAACATCACAACAGACATAATACTCAAATACTGTTTGACCAGCTTTTGAAAGTACAGTACATATATATGTGAGATATCTGTAACACCACATTTGTGATATAAATGCAGATCCTGACATTGCTTACACCAAGACAGTCAAATATATCTGTCGTAATTGTGTAATTGGTTGAAAACACATATAATGAACTTTTGATTTTTATGTATTTGAGTCTCTGGTTACCAGTAATTCTACAAGAGGAGAATTATGGGAGAAACAAGGAACATGAAATCCATACGATGATTGAAATGACAATGGCAGTTTAGCCTGCCACATGAGCACATTACACTTGCAGTAGAATCTGGATACAAACTCTTCTTCAACCAGCATTGATGATGCAATGAATGTTCTCACAATAAACAATACGTAGGTTATACATTGTATTCATTGTTTCAATTCATCTTTCATGCTGTGTTGTTTCAACTGGTCTGATACATCTTTAGGTGCATGAGGGTGTTGCTTCTTGACACTTTTCGCAATAACCCGTTTTTGATGATCCAGCTGTGGAAACAAATCTGCAACAAGAATATATACATGTGGAACTAAACTGTTAAGTTCTGTCAGCACAGAAACCTAAGTATTAAACGTAATTTTCAGTGCTTGATGCATGGAGACAAGGGAGCGATAAGGTTCAGACTGTCACATTAACACATTACTTCTATTCACTGCATGTTAAAGCCTGCGTGCAGTGATCTCATACTACAGTGGAGTATCCTGTATCTGTAATTCTGTTATCCGAAATTTCTATTATCCATACGTAATCTGAGGTGTGAAAAAATACAAGGAGTCCGGTGAAAGATTAACTTCCAATTGTCACACTTGACACTAATGGTTGATGTGGGCTGAGGAATAGCAGAGTGTTAAACTCCTTGAAAAAGTGCTAGCAGTGTGATGCATGACTATCTACAGATAAAGTCTACCAAATGTTAACTTCCTGGTGGTGGCGACGAGTCAAGTGGCAGAAAACAAAGGAAGGTTGATATACGAGATACTAAAAAAACTAAATGCCAGCACACGTCTCAGTTTATCATATTATGTTGGCATAATTCATGGCATGATAAAAAGAATCAGCACTGTGAATTTTATTCTGACTGCGATGCAAAGAAAGAAATGGAACCAAGGAAAAAAAATGCATTTAAAGGGCGGCGCCCACCTGCGTGCTTGAGGCTGAGAAGCATCAGGAGGTATTAGAGTGACCTAAAAGCGTGCATCAAATGCTGCTTTGCCACGAGCCAAGAGCTGAGCTAGCGTACAAGATTCCCGCCAATTTAATTTTACTATGGGTAGGAGGAGAATATATAATTTTATGGGTGTTAGGTCTATAACAAAGTTCAGAGCACTTTTTTAGTTTCTCATCCATCTGGTTAGTACGGCAGCCTGAAAAGGTTAATTTTAGCTATGTTGGACGGTTTCAGAACACTGATTTTAATGAACAAGTTGGCTTAACAATGACATTTTGCACATGCCCAAAGTAGTTTTAATTTTCGTACACAGAAAATGGGCACAAACGGAGTACTAGTTTTGTGTGGAAAAGGAAATAAGAACATACTGAAATGCATTTGAAGAGTGTGGTAGGCAGCACCCTGAAAGAAAAGTGACGATCTTGATGTGGCTTTCATTTAATAGTTTCGTGTGTGCCAAAGTGAAGGTGTTAGCAGTTCTCGATCAAAGTTGATTGAACAGACATAGTGATTATACAGCATATTTTTATTTCCATAACATGTTATCACAGTCATTTACTGTGCGTCTTTGTGTGTAGGCCTGTATGTGTAATTGTAACATGCGTCAGTAATAAACTTGTGGCAGTACGTGTACTCTAAACGCTGCCTGAAACAGCAGCAGTCATTCCAAGGTCGCCCCTTTATCAACAGCACTATATGGATGCATGTATAATTTCATGCAGCAGATTTAAAAATAATGTGATTGTGTGGTATCAACACAGAATGTACTGTCACCTCTAAATTTATATTTGTATGTCTTGATAAATAAATTCCCATTGACTTTTTCACATACGAAACAAAACACGCGGCGGTAACAAAAACTAAATGTCTGTGAACGTCAGACGTCTTGCCTTTGTGTTTATCTCGCTCAGAGTTCGTTTGCTCTCGCTTGTAAGTCACCTAGCTCCAGCATGTCCTTGGTAAGGTTACTACCACCACCAACAGCTGCAGCTGTCGCCTGTCAATACCCTACTGCATCTCAACCCCTTCACGACACAAGATGGCAACATTCTACCGTGAATATGTTTAACATTTGTGACGTACAAGCATTGCTGTGAATTGTTAAATGTATTATTTTAATACGCTTTGTTTGTACATTCTGACAGAAAACATTAACTTGGCAGAGCGGACTCGTCGTACACCGTAAAAAATTCTGCTTGATAATATCGGCTATCAACCATAATATCGAACTCATGTTATTCAAAAACTTCTGTCATCCAAAAAGGTTCAGGTCCAGGCCATTTCAGATACAGGATGCTCTACTGTAGTATGTTTCCAATGGGGCCTTAAGCACTGACCCTTAGATTTTATTTGTGGATAGTATGTAGCAGAGACCCACACATGCTTCTAGTTTTGTGTTTTACAAATTCGGGTCGAGTTACACAAGTCCTAAGAAAGCAGTTTTCAGTCATTCAGGGGGACCCTAAAATCATGTTTCTAATATAAGTGCAGTAGACAAATGTAATGGGAATACGTTAAATCAGGCTTGCCGTTTTAACGGATTTTATCCGTTTTAACGGATATTTAAAGGTTAAAACGGACAGACGGATAATATTAGATATTCACTGATATTTCTAACATCTGTGTTTGTCAACAATTGACACAAAAATTAGCGACACCCATGAATAGATTAACGAGATTCACTTATCTTTTTTGTGCTTATTTTAAACCTACAAATCTCTCCCTTTATTTTTGCAGAAAAGGTCATGCTATATACAAGCAAATATACGTAAATTTGTGTTTTATTTTATGCCAAAATAAATAAAAAAGGAAAATTTTTAAAACCCCTCATAATGGCTGCACCCCATATTTTGTACCAAAAATTTTGGTGAAAACATGCGGCGATTATGTTAATAAATATGTGTATTTACATTTTATGTGCGGCGCCATGATACAAGCAAACTACGTCTCATTCGAGGCCATAATTAAACTTATGCAGATATATTAATTTTTCAACAACAGTCAGGTGAACATGTTCGCACTCATTCTACAAATTTTTCCAAATAGGAAAACAGGTAGAAAGTTTCACTGCTACTTTACCGAAACAGATTAGAAAATAGTTCAGTCTGTAAAAAACATTAACAGTAAGTGGTTTCCTGTATAACATCTCAATTTTTCACAATACTATAATAATTTCCTATACATATTAATTTCACTATCAAAATTCTACAGCAAGAATTTTCTAAAAAACGCCGGAAAAGTACGTAGACGTAAGTTTGAATTATTACAGGATTTTACACGATTTTTTAATGCTAATTACAGGATTTTGGAAATGAACTTGGTGGCATCCCTGGTTTAATGGTTTCATGTAGAAAGGAAAAGGCATGACATGCTCAATCTAGGTACACAAGGCCTGTTAACAGACAGATCCCTTGTTAAAACTGTTGAACTTAAATACTGTACGTTTTTATCCACAACCATATTTTATAAAACAATATAATGATACTTCAGTGTTTCAAAATTTTAGTTTAACTTGTAATGTAATTAAAATTATTCCCTGGTGAGAAAAAAAATATTTCATATGGCGAAAAGGAATGAACTGCATACAAGTGCACAGCACTTAATAAAGAGTCTTGACAAGAAATGAACGGCACAGTCATTAGCAAGGCCGCTCCCTGCTGACGAAAAAACTGTGAGCAACACACACATGTGAAGAACGATGATGCAACTACTTGCCAAGCCGTTCCTAAGCAAGCAAACGTATAGACTATCTGTGACTGCATGGTGTGCATTACACTGGTGTGAGGAAGATGTGTCGCAAGGCTGTTGCTCCTCATCACACTAAAGCAGACAGGAGACAGTCGCTCCTGGTTATATAGACAAGGGCACGTGAAAGACAGAGAAGATTGTGAGAAGATATATTTTCAGAAGAGAATTTAAATAGATAAAATAAATATGAACTTGTTCTTTACTACTCAACAACATTTTACAATGAAATTGTCAGAATAGAATATTAAAAAGGAAGTAAATAAAAGTGTTAGGCTCATATGTCTGAAAGCAATGGAAACAAAAAGCATATTTATATCATAACTGCTCTTTCAGTACTAATATTTTGTTGTGTTTAAACTCAGCCCTAGTTAGTTACAACAGTAAAAAACTTAAAAAAAATATTTACTTCATGTAGTATTATGCTCTACCTAAGTTCCGGATAGGCACAGGCTATCACAGAATGCAGCAGAGCTAGAGTGTTTCACTTGGCCTCAGACACAGACACTGACATACATTCTAGTTTTGAAACTTGAAACGTTATGTAGTATATCACGACAATGTCAATAGTACTAATGACCAGTTCTCCATGAAAAAAGGGATAAGCATAAGAAGTTACAGTATTTCACAGCTTCTATAATGCCTTGTAACTATTACAACCCAGTAACAATTACAAAGGTGCAGTGACAGGAATTATTCCCCACGGCCTAGTATTCATCAAGCAGTCTCTGACAATAGTTTTATCATAAGCTAGTTTTCCAGCCATCAGATTTGGCAGTCAGTTCTCGCACACCAGTAATTTTTGAGCCAGTATTGAGGAACTTCCCAGCAGCTGTCACCCTCTTACGCTCTACATCTTCAAGCCTATGTGTAGCATGCTAGCAGAACTCGTGCTGTTCGTTATTGCTTGCCACCTTCATTTGCCGACTATGTCAAGGAATACACTGCAGCCACAACACCAGCACAATCCTAGCTCACTTTCAGATTGTGGAAGCAGGCTTGATAGTGGTAAGGAACTATCGGCAGGTAACACCAACCTAGGTACAGGCTTGAGCTGGAGCTGTGCATTTATCTGAAATAAACATAGCTTCACTTCAACTCTGAGTTACTCTGCTCCCATGTTTCATATCCATCTCATAACCTACACGATCTACCTCCCTTCTCCCAGATACAACAAGAACATAGTTTTCCTCACATTATTGTCATGGCTCATCACCTTGAACTGATTGAATCTAAAAGTGGCGCAGTTCATCGTATCAGCAGAAAATGTTAATACACTCCGCATCGTTGAAATAGCTCACAGTATCATAGTTTATCACAATGACAGAGGGCCTCGATTAGCTCCTCAGAGCACAGTGTAGTCGACAGAAAGGTGCCAGAGTGTTCTACCATTGGTACCTCCTGGAAACTGCCTATTGAAAGTTTAACCAGACAACTATTTCCTATTTATAACTGCAACTTTTGGTTTCACTCTGCAGACACAGTATGGGACCATCCTGCACACCTCTATGCCCTGAAAGAGGGCAGGCAGACTGTATAGAGTGAGTCACTTTGAGTCAGGGCAGAAGAGCCACCGAGCAGGGCTCTACTGCTCCCCACGTGTACACCCACTTCACAGATGCCACAGCTTCATGCTGATGCACCAGGGGTCCAAAGGAGGCCAAAATGCCCTGCTACATACTATTCCATGGATCACCCCAGCCTGTCTGCTATGTGTCAGACTGTTACGAAATCACCCAAGGGTTTTTACTGTTACCACCATCATCCCCAGTGAAGAACAGCTTTCCCCCTTCGCTTTCAACATATTTCGACAATCCACCACCTGGTACCACAGATCCCAAAATTCTCTCCTTCCTGACAGGTCACCAAACCCAAGTTAAGCTCTGCTCTTCTAATCCTCACAGCGTGGCAAATAATCAAGGTCCCAGGGGAAAAGACTGGACACCGTAAGTTACTAACTTCTACCCATACAGAGGGACATCAGTCTTAAAATTGCATGATTTACTGAAAGTGAATTTTAGTTATGAAAATAAAAAATAATTTAAACTAAACAATGACAGAGGAAATATCAGTGTTTCTAGTGTTGTAGAATGAATTCTTAACTGAACACTACACGATGATCCAAAAAGTTTCTAAGATACAAACAAAAAAAATGTACACATCTTCGACAATGAAGTTTGCTCTTCCAACAGAACACATACCTTTGGATTTCTCCAGTGCTTTCTTTGCTGCATTCATTTCTGCCATCTGGATGCTGTGGCCACATGCCTCAGCTAACCTCTTCTGCCTAAAATACACTGCAACAGTGTATTCTCTTGTATTTGTTGGTCCTTTACACTCTATCACCCTGGGTAATACAAAGCCATCATTAGATGTTACATTACATGTCAAAACTATCTTTTGTTACCTGAATTTACACAACAACCCTACATCACATTTTAACACAAAGAAAGTGATCTGACCCAAATACAGCCAAATGACTGACTGCTTTAACCCAAGTAGTGGTAAGCAGCAGATTCAAACCGCAGATGTTTTCCACAAAACCTGTGCACAAATGCTATACTCTGTTCTGCTAACACCGACATGTTTGAAACACTCATTTTAAAAACTATATAAGTAGCTTTGTAGTGGAGGAGCAGCATTCTGAAACATGCTAGCTGTGCCCACCGAGGCACCACACAGCTGGAGTACACTAAACACACCCCCGTCAAACGGGTCTGACCAGAGGAGGGGTACTCAAACAACACAAGGTGAATGCCGAACCGTGAGGTAAATAACAATATTGACTCTCGCAGATACAATGCTTGTATTATTCAACACAATTTACAGGCGTACAAGCATACATGAATCAAACAGGGAAAGTTAAATTACAAATCTGACAAATGAAGTTACCAATATTAGTCATAAAATCACTGAAGCAAAAATTACAAATTACATACAAAGATTAATAACTCTTTCTCTCATGTCAAGTTGACACTCCATTGGCCGTGAATAACAATAAACGGAAAAAGAACCAAAACCAAAATTAATGCAAACTGAAGAAAAGGCAAAGAAAGAGACCCAACACAACAGAATGAACACAAACTCACCAAAAGAACAAGCAAACTGGCCGAGCGTCGAAGTGGCAGAGAGGAAGAGGCGACCATTTCAGGGTGAAGGCGGGATCAGGACTGCCCAGAGCCCGACGACCGGGAGCCAGGTGAAGGTATATTGTAAAGTGCCTTGACCCACTACCCTATTGTATGGTGGATTTATTGAATTCTTTTTCACTTTCTTATTAATGTTGGTGTGTTAAATGGACCTCCCTACTAAGGTGTTGCCACGCCTCCAGGCTGCTCAGGTACCTCCGCAACTGTGTATGTGAGTGTTGCTACCGCAGGCAGAGCAGAGACTTTTTATTATAAAGTAAACTTCAGTAAAGAGCCTGGTCATACAAAAGTAGAGCCTGGCTTACCTGAACAAGGACTGATCATACCAGCAGTTTTTTGTTAAATTTTATTCATGATTTAAACCTAGATGTTTTACTTAGTTTAGGCCTAATGAATTGTAATTTCTCTTATAATAATTCCTTTTGTATTATAAATGAATATCTAACCGGTGAGCACCAATATTTAAACAGTGACTTTCAGAAGTCTATTTTCATAAATGTATAGATGTTTGTACCTCACAAGTAATGGGGAAATTTTGGTTTATTTTAAATATTTTTTTTGTGTGTTTAAGAAGACTCAAAACATGCTGGTGCTGCCAAAGTGTAAATGTATCCATCCACATGTACCGTTTTTTGTTTAATTCCTTTCAGTTTCTGTAAACCAGATTTCAAAATATTGTAAAATGTAATAATAAGTTTTAATATGTATGGTTAATTTCACGTAAGTTAGTCTTACAGTAAGTGAAATATAATTAAGAGAGTTTCTAGCCACGGGCGTATTCATCCGCGAACCTGGGGGGCCTAGCTCGTCGGCGGCCATTTTCCGCTCGGCCCAGTTTTTCCTGTGTCGTCCATGAGTATAGGTCGGTGTTATAGCGGGCGCAAATGGCGCTTCGCTAGACTCTGCCGGTATGAGTGTTGAGATTGATAAGAGATAAATAGTTGCGAGAATACGACTCGAAATCATTTACAGTATAACTGAGTTATTTGCAGTCGCGAAGTTATTGATTAATCGCGGAACTTTGTAGCCCACGTGGTTCGCAGTCGGCCAAACGCGGGAACTCTCTTAAGTGCAAAGGGTTTATTTCGCAAAATAGGACGGTGGCTCACCGGGAAGTCCTTTGTTTTGTTCTGTAGCCGACCATGATATGTAACTGAACAGTGTGCGCTTTGGCGAAGTTTACGAAATATAATATTGTAGAAATCCAATTGTTGTTTCATCCACGAACTCTCGTAGCCCACAGTAAACCCTGAGATGAGAGCATGTTCTACCGCGAGTGATGCCGAGGCACCCGAGCGCGTGTTGATATTGGACAGCATAAATCTGTACCATCACAATATATTATATAAAATTCAGTTTCTAAATTATTTCAAAAAAATAAAGTCATCAGCACATTTGAGATGAGTGAAAAAAAAGTTTATACAAGGGATGTCACAAAGTCTTTGGTACTTTCTGGCTGGCTTTCACCTGTTCTATTCTGTGTTTTTTGCTTGTCCATTGGTAGTTCCAGGGGTGGGATGGTCTCAGTGGAGTTTTGTGGTACCTTCCATGCTGTCTGGCAGGATATACCCTGCAAGATAGCCATAGAGGCTCTAGTTCTTTCAGCCCTGCTTGAGAGGCTGGATGGGTTGCTGGGTAGATATCTGGAGGGAGTCTGAGTATCAGGCGAGGGAGCCCGGTGGTTGGGCCATGGTAGTCCTGGTGCCTTCGCAACCCTCTAGAGGTGAGCCTCGAGGTAAGGCCTGAAGACTCTTTGGATGTCACCAGAGTTGCTGCAGCCACAAGGTGGTTTTGTCTTGAGTGGGGAGCTGCGTATCCTTGGTTGTTTACAGTCTCATGGCTGGTTCTCATGGTGCTAGGTTGGCCAAAGCATGTGTCAATTATTTTTTGATGACTATTGTAACGCATGTTCACAGGCATCAAAACGTCTTCAGTTTCAGGGGTGGTTACCCTCCTTGGGCGTGGCTGTGGCCTTTCTAGGGTGGGGGTTAATTCTTGCCATACGTCTTCTGGAGTAAGGGTACCGGCAGTGTCTGCTGCGGTGGGTTATGTGTTGACCAGTCATTGAGGTTGGATTTGTTGTGTGGCTTGATACGGGAGTGGTGGACGCTCTTGACGAATCATTTACTGTCTTACACCCAATACACTTGGCTTTGTCGCTGACAATTACAAGTGGCCATTCCCACTTGGGAGCGAGGCCAACGTGAGTGATGTTCTCGGCTTGAGAGCAGAAGGGCCCACAGTAAGAATTGTTATCCTTTGCAAAGTACTGTGTGTGGGGGCTCAGGGTCAGATTGTGGGTATTTTTTTCGTAGGTATTCCTCCTCTTGCTTTTTGTTTCCCGCAGCTCTTTCTTGAGCATCGGCTCGGATCTCGGGGGCAATAACGGTTCTGGTTGGAGCCTTCTTCCATTTCCATTCCCCAGGTTGTTTGAGGTTGAATCCCAGACGGAGTTCACTAGGGGATGCCCGCAGGGCATTGTTCACTCTTGTTCAGACATTGTACAATACTGTGTTAATTTCCTTGTTCCACTGACGGTGGTCTTTCTGTACTTGCAGCCAGAGGCCTTACTTTAACTCTTGGTTTCTTCTTTCAGTTGGGGGTTGGCGTAGGGATGATACAAAGGAGTTGCCCAGGTTTTTACTTCCCATTTGCTGCAGAAGGTTGTCCATTGGTGACTGGCAAGCTGAGGGCCATTGTCAGTCAAGATGCTTTTTGGGTATCTTCAACTGGGAAAGACTTCTGTCTCTAGTTTGTTGATGATTGTGCGAAAATCCCTGCTTGACAAGGGAAATGCCTCCACCCATCTTGAGATAAGATCGGTTATGATCAGAATTAATAATTTTCCTTTTTAGGGTAAGTTTAAGGGTGACCTGCTCCAAAGGTGTGGTAGGGTGGCAAAGTGTTCCAGTAGGCTTATAGGTGGTGCTAGGCAACATAGGCGGTGATGTCTCGGGAACTACCGGTCCAGGCGTATATTCCATGGATTTGACTTATGGTTTCTGCGGCTCCTGGGTGTCCTGTGAAAGGATGATCATAGTATACCCTGTTTCATGTAAGTTTGGCAAAATTTGACAGCGACTTATAGGCAGTAATTTTTTTTTTATGTTTTGCAATTTTTGGCACAATGCAAGACATTTTTAGTTCTAAATTGAGATATTAAATGTCCATTCCACTATTTATGCTACAATGTTTGTCTTGTATTGTGCCACAAATCACAAAATATTAAAAAATTATTGCCCATAAATAGCTGTCAAATTTTACCAAACTTATATGAAACTGAGTACACTGACCATACAAAGAAGGGCGGAGTGAGTGGGGTAACCATAACTTTCATTTGTTAGCTGGATTTGACTGGATCCAGATACACCCCTGTTCCTCCTTATACCTGCCAGGATGTCTGGCCATGAGGTGCCTGATCTCTGGATCTTTTTGTTGTTCCCGAAGGAAGGTTTGCAGGTAGTTGTCGAATAGGATTTTTTGGAGTTTTTGCACTGAGGCAGGCTTTGGGGGTGCCATGGGTTCCAGGTGTAGCATTTTCTCCCACTGGTGAAATGCCTCTGTTTTTTTCGTTGGGTCGAGGGCTCTTGACAAGGTGTCTGGTACGAAGTTCTCTTCTGAAAATTTGGACTGGGTGTTCTCCTCATGGATAGCTTGGGTGGAGGCACCCTGTTTGACAGAAACAGTTGTCGCTCTCCCTAGCGAAACGACTGCATACGTGGTTCTGTCCATGGGTCCAAACATTGATTGTTACCCACAAAGCTCACTAAGCAGCCACGTAACATGTAAAATAAATGTTGTCACAGCACAATTGTCAGACGAACGTGATGCAAGGATCAGATATACTCATATTTTCTTGTCCTGACTAGACAGTTCTGACTGACAAGTGATTAAAGTATAATTTATAACACATACTCCATAGTGCAAGCATATATGAAGTGTAAGGCTATTATAAAGTTTTATGTTGCTGTTCCCTATGCAATCCCATATTTGACAACTGTCAGCTGTAATGTATGAACGCAGAACTAGCTAAATATTACTTTCAACTATGTTGTATAACGTTAGACAATAACATGTCAGTGAACTAGTGAGAAGTCAAACATTTAAATTTCAATATTCAAACTGTATGAACATGAATATCTCTGAACATCCGTATTGTAATCAACTAAACTAACATTGACCATATATTTTTGGCACAATGTCAATATTGTTACTTTCCATTAAATGTATCACTACTTATGAATACTGTTATTCTCTACTAAAGGTGGCTAAGAATTTGTTAACCGCAATTTCATGTTGTGATTTGTGTTCTTTTCGGCCATAGCCTTCGTGTTCGGTTGCGTGACACCACACCTTCACCTTAAGCCTATGCGAAGGCCTGCCTGCCAAACATACCCAGAGCGAGACTTAAACATATGTATTTTCACCTTCACGAGATGGCCCATTTATTGTGTTCATGACTGTACAAATCTGACAAGTTACACATCACAATTACTTTACAATCATCCGCACTCATAACTTGTCTTACCATACATACTTTTGTTTTAAATTTTATTTTCTCTATGTTTAGTAATTTGACAATTACTAATTTTTCTCTGTAAAGAAACATAGATGTACTTTGTATTTTTTTTTTTTTCGAAACAATACTAATTAGAAAAATTGTAGTGTATGTATAACACACGGCAAATTGTAAACCGGCCTAGTGCTGAATTTTGTACGTGTCTAAATAAATAAATAAATAAATAAATTTATACATTAGAAGCATAGTCACAAATTACACAGAGCCTCGCACACTTCCATTCCCACGGGTTTGATTTCTGGCTACAGATTTCCAGTCACAGACTCCCTGTTACAGAGGCATGTCTGGGATGCCCACTATTCTGATAGGGTAAGTTCCCTAGTACCCTGCACAGCGCTAGGGGTTACCTCGTATTCTCTGAACTAACCTGAGCACTTTGAAGTGAGTGTAGGAGGGGTGCTGCCAATGGCACCCTTACCAGGTCGCAGTCAGCGTGGTCCATAAGGTTAGGAGAGTAGGTTGAGTGGGTGGGGTAGCAAGATGCCTTTGGCACCTTTACCAAGTCGCAGTCAGCGTGGTATTTAAGGTTGGGTAGGTTGCTGCCTATGGCGCCCTTTTCAGGACACAGTCAGCGTGGTATTTATGGAAGGAGGACACTGAATGCCTAGGTATTGCTTGGTGGGAGTCTGACTACCTGGACGAGAGCTCGCCCTTTTACACCCCAGACGGGAGTGTAAATCCAGTTAGCAAGTGGTGCTGTGGCAGTCTACTGCTGCGGGTGCGCCACCCCAACATTTTATTTTAAACAATAACAAACAAGAACAATTGACATTTACAGCCTCATTTCTCAAAATCATTGTTTATTGCACATTATAGTGTGATGTGCACTGGCACGTAGCACTTACTTGGCCTCTTATCATGCAGTAATGTCAATTTTTTTTGTCTTAATTAATATTTTTTTCTCTGTTGTTTATAACAAATTAAGTAGGCCAACTTAACCAGGTATAAGGATGTATACGGCGGGGTCAAACATATTAATTGGGGATGCTAATCGATAAATTAACATTAAAAGTCTATTCAAAATTTAAATTTAACTTTAAAGCAAGAGAAAAGTATTTAATTTTACGTGTCAATTTTATCGGATTCATGCGGTGTTTGGACTCATTTTAAAGCTAATTTTAACTTCAAGCGACTTTTCTAAGTAAACTTTTCTTATATTGAGCCTTGTTTAGATTTTTTAAATTTTCAAGTAGCCTCTTAGCTTGCTTCTCCTGGAATAGGATTTATGTGGCAGGCTAGTCATAGTTCTCTTGCTTGGAAGGACGTACAAAGAAGTGCTAGCTTTTAAAATTTCAAATAAGCTCTGAGCTAGCCTGTGCTTTGGATGGATTTATCTGGCAGGCAGATCAGAGTTCACTCGCCTGGAGGCACGTACAGGGACGTGCTGGAATACGATGAGCTCTGCCGGGCGTTTCTCAATCGACATGGGTGGTAGCGTCGGGCGCAAAACTCCGTGAAGGTGGTGATCCACGACAGACTGATGACGCTGCACATCCCCAATTAATAAACTAATGAATATTTAGCTGGTATTATGGAATAAAATGGTTTGTAAATTTATCAGTATCTATGTTACATACAATTTTTAGGTTATAAACATCAATTAACCAGCTTTTTAGGCAAGTTGGATCCTGATGTATCCCTCCGCCGCTCGGCCGAGTAAGTCAGAGTGTTCGCCCGGGAGGTTATTAGTTGGGGCGTCATGGCGGCAGGAAGAGGACGTGTTAGACGGGGTAGAGGGGCGGTGAAGCTTAGAGGGCGTATCCGCGAGTAAAGTGGGCTGTGTTGCCATCACTAAATTACTCAAATATGTATTTCTTTTGCGGTGTTTGTTAAGAGTAGTACTCAAGTAAGTAGGTGCAAGAAATAGCTGCACATGTGAGTATAGCAGTTTTAAGACACCGTCAGGGAAAGTAAGTTACTTAATGGTACACTGTAGTTTAGGTCATTTTCCTTTGTGGAGTAAACTGAGGCAGATCACAACCGATAATAAACTTGGACGAACACTCATGACTTGGTGAATTCCGCCACTGGTATTACCTATTCACGTTCACGCCGTAAAACATAAAATCTAGGAAAGGAATTTTTGTACGTTACTGTGCCATGTACGTCTGGTGAACTATTATTAAAAGAAACTGAACGCTATTAGGAAAATTTGCTTTTTTTTTCTTCCATGTAAACCCCTTTGGTAAACACCTCAGGCTATCCGGGCATATAAATAACAAACAAGGAAAAGTCTAATTTGATAAGTCGTCGCCGGCAGCAAGGATAAACATAACCTACAACGTCATATGTATATATAGCACTACCACATGCTACCGCCGCAAACAGGGACTCGATACCAAACATCTTCACCTTATACATCTACAGCCAAGCAGCAACAGAGGAGAGGACCCGTCACATTCTGTCGCGCCGAACAACTACATCGTAACTTCCAACATATATATAAACAAACAACAACTTGCGATGCAATAGAGTCCGTGCACAGGATTGGCACAACTGTTCAGGCATTTGGCTGTGTTTGTAAACAAACCAGTTTAACACAATTTTAATATTACAAAACAGTTCAGATTTTCTTTTTTAAACATTTACACGTTATGTTGCTCAAGCTCCTTGTTTGATTACTTAGGCCGTTTCACATTTACAAGGCTTCTGACGGCAATGGTTACGTTCTTTACTTTCAATTATTATAAAGGACAGTACTCCTGACAGTAAACATCATAGCATTATTAAATGCAACATTTAGCTATACAACAGTGGTGACATGGGCATGATGATATAAAGTCACATCCTTTTGATCTGTAGACCAGTAGGCCTAGCAGAAAATATACAAAAAATGTGGGACAAGCATAAAATGATTCTTATAGCAACTATGGACTGCGTCAAGGGTAAAATTCAAGAACTATACACATTCAGAACAACGCACCTATCTGTTGGAAAAACTAAAAACAGCTGGCTGATCTACCACACAGCCATTTAGCATGAGCTATGACAATTTCATGCTTATCCAGTTTGCTTGTGCCGAGAAAATACATTTTTAGAGTTAGACAAAGCATTTATTTCTGTTTGTAAACAGAGACACTATAAAATTATGTTACAAGTTAGGTCAACATACTCATTGCTTCACTTAGACTTCCCATTGTAGAAAAAGAGCATGCAATATAATTCTCTTTTGAAACAAATGGGCAATATAATTCTCTTTTGAAACAAATGGCCATTATTTTCAATGAAAATAATGGAAACACGACAGAATACAACCCTTTACCAAAATTTATGGCACAGCTTACGACCAGGAAAACTCAATTTAAAGTAAACACAGTATCTAGGAAAAAAAAAATAACTTACAACTTTACAATTCCATTAATTATAACATGGCAGTTCCTTAAAAATCGAAGTTTTTACCAACAACAGAAATGTCTATAGAATCATCTTTAACCTGAAGACAATCTCGGCCCATCAAAATTTATAGTTGAAACACCACAAAGGTGAATTTTGTGTTCTTTGAGTATGCATGTTTCCAGCAGTTCTTGCATGTGTTACACTTCAGGCCTTTCTTAGTAGAGGTACTGTAAAAGTATGTGGCACTTGTAGCACATTTCCCCAAGAATATACATATGTACCAGGTTGTTGATGTCACAGTGCACGAGAAAACATACTGTACAAACAGTGAAATGGGTATCTCATGTTCATTTCATAATGCAAAATGTTGACTGACATTCTAACAAACACAAGTAGTAAGTAACCTCAGTATTCTCAAAATTTACTGAAGTTATGTGAAACAAAATAAAATTAATTAGGTTATTACAATTCCTATCAAAACTCTCATGCAAAGGTTAGGAATACTGGACCGTAAGTCGACCCCAACTGACTTGCCAATCCACAGTACACGCAAAGCAGTTGGCTGATGATTAAGTAATGGTACGAATGGTATGGTAAGAATGGACTTGCTTGTAGATTGGAATGTCCGGCTCTCCTCCATCCATACTGCGCAGTGTGAGGCAGCACTGCTGAAGTTTAGACTTGGGGTCGTTCCAGTCCTGGTTCATAATGAAGTCTTGGAGACGCGGGAAGAAACATACATTGCAGAACAAGGTACAGTACTTCAGCCCCTGCAATATGTCATAGTACCCACACATGAAATACTACAACTTTTAATCATGTAATTTAGTGCTGTTATAATAATTACGTATATTAATAAAGCAAATTTTTATTAGAAGTAGTTATGATACCCATACATCCAGTAATTCTGCAGAGATGTTACAGCAGTCTATACAGGAGCAATTACCAGAGAATATTGCCTAACCAACTAAGGAGAACCACAAAGTTAGGGCCTTATATACAGTACAGTCTTCATAATTTGGACTCCTCTAGTATGAATCTGGGTGGACCTAAACAATTGTCAAAAAGTGAGCAAAAATGTCAAACCTACTACACCATTAACTGTAGGCCTGTTTATATTATCTCATTTTCATAACTGATTAACAAACAAGGGCTGCTGCTACTACTACATATAGTACGCTTACAATTTCAGTACTATATGTTTAAATTTACTGATTCTTTAATTGTGTTCAGAAATTTAACTACAGCTTTTGTTCTTACATTTTAACACAAGATATGAAGTAGAAGTACAGTATTTACAGGCCAGTACCTTGTGAACAGTAAGTGCATACACATTGTAGAATGTATATATTTCTTTTGTACAAAAGCTTCATCAGGCAACTAATGACGGCACACTGTTGCAACTAGCACCCTAGTTGCCTTTCCCTGCCATATTTTGTTCCTACATTTCTTATTTATGTATGTATAAGGGATTTAAAGCCAATTTTTTTTAACACATTGAAGACTATGACATAGTACAGCTTGGTGTACACGTATCATGCAAGGTGTAGTTGAGTGTCTCTCCAGTATTTAATAATTGGAATATTACTGTAATAGGTTACTAAAATCAGATGTGGTGTGCATCACTAGGAAGGTGCACAGTGGGAACACAGAGACCAGCAGTAATGGTGTCCTTGCAGTAGTTTGTATAGACGATTCACTTCTAACTTCTCTTGGTCTCTAGAAAATAAGTGCAGTCCTCAAAATGTTAATACAAACCTTTGGTGATTTGGATAAAGATAAGTCCCATCATGTCCACATTAGCAAGACTGTACTGTATGTAAGGCTGTTTACTGATTAGTTGTGCCCTCTGGTAGATCTCTGTCTTACTTGTTTATGATTTACTGATGACTGATTGAACAATGAGTGGTTCTGATTGACACTCTGGTTGCCTGGACACTGGCATTAGTTGCTAATGTAAAGTTAATTATTTTTGGTCGTGGTTCACAGAAATGCAACAATATTAATTATTAATAACTGTTGGTCTAAAATATTTCGAATTTTGTTTATGCCTTAAGTGAATTGTAGCCAAGGTATTAGTGAATAAAACAAAACTTTAATAAGTACTTGCTATCACTGTTTTTAGAGGCTGCTAATTAAGAGTGTTAGCTTTTCAGTGTGTTGACGACTTAAAACTTGTAACTAACTTTCCCTGACTTCACCACCAACACTAAATACTATGTGTGTACATCACCAAATTACGTAACGAAAGCTATTGCAGCTATTACCTCTTTAATACAAAAACTGAAGGGACTGAAATTTGTGCAGTTTGTGATAATGAGGTTTGTATTAACAAGTGTTTAAAAAATCACAAGAAATTCTGTATATTTTTTTCAGGCTGTTTATCTCCAAAATACAAACATAGTCATCACCCTAATGGCTGCCTTTACGAAGTTAACATGGTACTACATTGTTTTATGCATAAAGAAAAATGTAATGAAGCATTTAAGTTAGTATTGAATTTCTCATCTCATTCCAAGGGGAAAGAAAATCACTTTGCATTAATGAGACCTTTGTATTAACAGGGTCTGTATTAGAAAGGTTCCACTGCACTGGTCATTTAATTGCTATAAACATAACTGATGGAATATTTTGTGTTTGGAATATGGGAATTTGTCTACAGTAAAGTAAAAGTTCTCTTTTAAGTTATTTTGCTAACAACTCCTATAAGGGTCTCATGCTAATGCATTTTAAGGTTATATTTACAACACATGGTCGAAGTAACCCCAAATTTATTTTGGTAGACTACATTTTGTTCCTATGTATTCACTTTACATTTGTATATTTACAAAAAAAAAAAAAAAAAAAAAAAAAAAACACATACTTCAAAGCATTGCCCTATGAGTTTAAAAATTCACTAAGCTTATTAGAAACATGATTTTTGTATTCCTCAATATGGCTATGAATTCCTCTTTCAGACTGCTATAATTGCGGGATAATGCCACACCAAATTTGAAAAAGACACAGAAACATATGTTATAGACTCTAAACCATTTATACCCACAAATAAAATAACATGGTCGCCACTTAAAGTTCCACTGGGAAATGAAGAAACAACTAAGCACTATAAGCCAGATGAGAAGTTTGCAAGCTGAGGTGATACTGGATTACTACAATGATATATCAGTTTAAAGTCTTCCAGTTTAGTGATCCTTTCACTTATGAATACATTTTCTGGTGCCAAATAAAATTCCTAACATACATTTATCATAAGACTTCTATAAATTAAGGGACATTTCTTCAGTCACATAAAGAGTCATTAAACTGAAAGATTACTGCACACGCCAGGTTTTGTGCTTTCCACAATCAAAATGCAGCCAATCTAGGGAGCCAACTTAAGAAAGAACTCTTAAAAGAGGATGTGGTATGCTGGAAAAAATAATAATTCTGGACGTTACTTTAACATCCAAATTACAAGCAATCAGAGGAAATATGTATTGCCAAGTTTGTGAGTAAATAATTTTTCACACTGTACTCATAATGAATCATTAGTTCAGCTTAATTTTCAAACCTTTCACACCAGCAAAAATAATTACATAAAATAAATATGTAACTTGATAGCTAAAAATTTTATCACACAGTCTGTAAAATCTTATTCAGTTTCCCACACTGACTTTCAAAAACTTGCAGGTGGTTTTCAGAATGTTCATAACCTTGAAAGGAGCAGAGGTCACAGAGAGAGGTTAAAATGCTCGTATACCTCCGGTGAGGTTGGAGATAGAATTCTCACACGGCAGTGGCACGTGAGGAACATATTGCCCAGTAGCGCCAGTTCGTCAGAAAGGACGAACACTCTGAGTGTGTGTCATGTGGCAGACAGCCAAGGCGTTCCCCAAGCCTCGAAGCACACGACAAAACACTCGCCAGGGAGATCTGGCACCTGGACGCCCTTGTATAAACAAGACAATACACTTAGGAATGGTGGGTTGCAGGGTTCCATGCCCTGAAGCCCGAGAAAAGGCGAGTAAATAAATAACACACATATTATGGGGTGTGGTTATTATTGAAGATTGACACAGTACATCCATATAACACAACACAATGGCGTGGATGTAAAGCGGGCCCGAACCTAAGCCCGTCTGGTGGGCGATGCATACAAAGGAAAAGCCACATGGGTGAAGAAAATAATTAAAGTGAATTTAAACCGCTGGGCATAGTGAGTGGCAGGGGTGGAGGGGTGTATCCGGGCACTGAAGTAAATAAAAATGTTTCTAGATGAAATGAAACACTATTGATACGGTAAAGCTTGGTAGAGAAGAGTCATGGTGCCTGGAGCAACACAGAGCCGACCGCCTCCTTACGCCGCGAACCGCCAACTGATGAGCGGTTGCCGGGCTAGCCGCATTGTGCAGCGGGTTCTTGCTTAACGCTCGTTGAACACAATAAATAAAATACTGCAAAACATAAGGGCAAGAGCCCAAAACACTTTGAATATTATAGCTTGCGGATTAGTCTCCCAAAAGACTATTGGGAATGTTTATCTTCAATTTGAAATAATTTAGGTTTTTGTACACTCAACACATAACGTAACACTGAATTGAACAGAAGTGAAATTTAATATTGAATTAATTATGAAAACATGTAGAAGCAATAGCGACACTAATAATTTGGCAAATAAACAATTACACTTAGAAAAATAAGTACAAAATATTGTGCGCAAAGTTGGCTACGTGGGCAAGTCCACTTTACTCGTGAGGCGCAGGGTTGTTTCTACGGAAGTGAGCCTAAAGCCGACAATTACATGAAAAGGAGTTTTAAATGAAAAACAAGGTTACCCCTTGCCTGCTATTTATATCACCACATGGCAGTGTAACCCGTGTTGACGTAATTGACACGGTGGTGTCAGTATGACCAATGTTCAGTCAATGTTAATTTATTGGCATTTACGTCAACGGGCGCCGTCTGGATGCAGCTGCCTCTTGTTACCACGCTGCCGGGTGTGTTCTGATATGCGGAGGTGTTACAGGCCACCTCAACCTTTTCGAAAAAGGTGGCATGGTGCACACAACAGGCTTCGGCAGAGGGGATGCAGAATGGTCCGTGTCAACCTTCACTTATGTACTACAGTACTATGCTCTATTAAAATTCTGGTTTTTCTCTGTATTACTGTATTAAACAGGTGACTGTGCAGCATTGAGAAAACACTCCACAATAACTTGCAATAAAATAGTTACCTTGTCCACATAAAGTGCCCCAAGAAATGCTTCCAACAGATCTGCTCTGTCCTTAGTCTTCAGTTCCACTTTTGGACGCGAGTAAACAGCATACTTAGTCATCCCAAGGTCATTGCACACAACTGCCTGAGTTCGATTATTCACCAGAGAGCTTCTAAGTAACTGTAACACACAGCACAGAAGATGACGTGATAAAGGCTACACAAGCATGCTGACACCATTGTCACCTTGTAATTGACAATAAACACTTTAAATCACAGTAAAATTGAAAAACCTGCAGATGAGCGAGGTGGCAAACCTATAACAATGTTGGACTTACATTTGGGAGGACCCAGGTTCAATTTCCAGACCATGCTATCTTCTTTCGGTTTTTCTAAAATTCCTAAAAGTGAAAACTGAGATGATTAACTCTTTTAGAGCCACCTTTATTGGAGGTACATATGTGAAAACCGCTGATATTGTTTTCAGAAATATGTAATTAGTTATTAAAATTGCACACAGTGACTAGTTATTACAAATAAGTCACCGAGTTGGAAAAAAAACTAATGGCAATTAAAGATTTCCTCAATCCACTGCGGTGTGTACACAAATACTTCTTTCTAAAAAATTTTCCTTTAAAGAAAAAATTACACACACACACGCACATGCGCATGCACGCACTCACACAAACACAAACATTCTATCTCTCTATCTCTCTCTCTCTCTCTCTCTTTTTTTTTTTTTTAATAATTCACCTTTGTTAATTTTGTAATTACTGCTGTTATCCAATCCCTATTTATGTAGCTAAGACTAGAAATTTACCAATGTTTGTTCTAAAATCAATATATTCACTAACAATTTAAACATAAAAAAAATTAAATGATTCACATAATGTTTGTAAATGTTTTACGTAGGCCAGTCATTTAATGAAACACTATCATCTACGTAATGTTTCGTTGAGCCACATTCCATGTACAACAATAGACATGTAAACTCATTAAAAGTAAAATTTCCTTAAAATTTTGGGGGCATAAATAATTATAGTTAAAAAATGTATTTTCCTCAAGTAGGTTTTGCTTAAAGTTTACATCTGACATGGAATTGCCACATTTGTGAAACTAAGGAACAAATGTGTGTACATACTTGTGAGAAAAGTCTGATAGCAAATACTGAGCCTGAACCCGTATATGAATTACTGAAGGAAAAGCTGAAAAGTATTCTCTTCCATGGAATTAAAATAAGTTGAATAAAAAGTGTGCCAAAATTAACACTGCATTAAGCCACTAATCACACACGTACGTAAGTAAAAAAGTAAGTAAGTAAACAAACAAATAAACCAATAAATAAATAAACAAACATTAATAAATAAAATAAATAAGTATATGGCAGATCGTATTTACGCAGTTACTGTTTTTTGGTAAGTATATTACGTTCTGCCGCAATCTGCCTTACCACTTTTTTTAAACTTCAAGTAGGATGTTTGCTTTTCATACTACAGTACTTAATGTTTGCGCTATCACTATTATTTGGTGTTTGTTAATATTTCCTGTACTTGTATGTTTATTATTATTGTTATTCATGAAATTGTTTCTGTATCCCTCAAAGTTACATGCCTGAATTATCAGAAATTACAGACTTTTGTGAACAATCTGTTGTGAGATAACACCATGTAACTAACCCTGATATTTCATGTTTTAAGCATTATTTTAATTCCTTTTTATGTACAAACATGGAACACATTCATCAAGTCAGTTGGGGAATTTTCGTTGTTATGAGAAGTTTTGCATGCCCACGCGGCGATATATTCTTGCAAAGTTGTTGGCCTACTTGCTCCTGCAGTCCACCTTTGCCAGGGTATCGTTGTCTCCTCCCCCATCCGGGAGGCCACCTACCCTGTTCGAAACACTAGAGCCCGGGTATATAAGGAGGGCCATCAGCTCTAGCTAGTCAGTAGTTAAGGATCTGGTCTAATCTCCGGGACAACTCGATACTCCCCTGCTGAGTGGGTGATGCCCGAAAGGCGCCTTTCAGATAACCCTTCCCTTACATTACCATCCTACCATACTCACTGTTGGGTGACGTCCGAAAGGCTTCACTTGTGTGTAACCTTACCTTGTGTCCCCAGCGGTGACAATCCCTAACTTAAACCAAATCAGTCAGTCAGATATAGTCCCTCATCCAATGGCATTCTCGCCCGGCTCTGTCTAATTGACATAGTCATCAAATAGGGGGAGTTTGCTATTATAAGCTGTTTTGTAGCTCACACGCGCCAGTCTCATGCTTATGGAAACCTTAGCTTCTGACAAGACACCTCTTTGTTATCATCCCTAACCCGAGGCGACGAGGGGAAAAAAGTAGGAGGAGAGAGAAACACACTTAACCATACATAATTCATTAGTTAAATTTATAAAAATTATGAATACTTTAATAAAATACCAATTTATAACATCAGGCAAAAATAGGAAATTGAAACCAACAAGTAATTGGACGTAATGCAGGCTTATACTACGTATATCTACGAACACCACTACAGTATTAAGTAAAACCCTGTTAAGAAGTTTCTGAAGGGACTGGAAAATTTTGACTTCTTAGGAAAACTTCTTAAAAGGGTAAAATTACTATTGTATACATAGACATTCTAAAAATTATTCAAACTTATTAAGGGGGAAAACTTAAGTGGGAACTTCTTAAAAGGTTTTCTTCACATATGTAAATATAAATCATCAACTATGCATAATGTCCTGTATGAAATATTGGTGTATAGGTTGTTCACAATAAAGTGAGCACTTTTGAAGACCATTTTGTCAAGAATATTGATTAAAAAATACTATTTATTGTGACCTCAGACATTTATTTTCGAGTACGATGCTATATATATATATATATATATATATATATATATATATATATATATATATATATATAAACACACACACA
>PNEQ01001704.1:115154-129389 GCA_003012365.1 Medauroidea extradentata | reverse complement strand
AGTCGGCCAGTCCATCTGAGACGGTGACACAACTTGGTACAATGACAGCAGCTGGGAGAGGAGTCGGCCAGTCCATCTGAGACGGTGACACAACTTGCTACAATGACAGCAGCTGGGAGAGGAGTCAGCCATGGCCTTTGTTGAGGGACAATCCAAATATTTGCCTGGAGCGATTTCGGCAAACCACGGGAAACTGAAACTAGAACGACCGGAGCCGAGGATTGAACTCGGGTCCTCCAGAATGCGAGTACAATGTGTTACCGTTGCAGCACCTCCCTCGGTTCTGTACCAGGTGCTTCTGACGAGGAAAGAAGATATTTGAGATGTGATTGCATACGTAATATGGGAGGTGCATGAAGTGTTGCCTACCCACAAGGCACTACTGGAACCTCTGAGTGCATCTTAGACCAGAGAGATGCAACAAGAGTGCCTCAAGTCTAATTACGATACACTTTCCAGTCACAGTAATCTTACTGTACAGAACAACACCGCGCAAACCACTGCTCTTCACTAGGTAGAGGTTCGTACGTCGTACCGTAACTTTACCGCATATTTCGGTGTTATTACTTCCCATGTCATAAAATGTAGTTCCTCTAACACAGTCAAGACGTTGTTGATTGTAAGGTAGGCGTTGTTCAGTATAGCATTCCATACTAACATGTTTCAGACCACGCCGCGCATGTTAATAACGTTTTTTCATATAATTATGTACATCTGTTGGATTATACGTTACCGATTTCGAACCGTTTTCCTGAAGGAAACAGTGGCCGTAAATGAAATATATACGTGTTTATAAAATAGTAATTATGTCAAATGTAACGCTGTACAGCACTTAATTTTTGATGATTTAACATCCAGATGGGAGTTAAAGCAGTAATAAAGAAGGTAAAGCAGTTAATAATTAACAGAGGAAAAATTACTTATTTCTGTATTAAACTTAAATGTTAGCTGGAATATAATTGTTTCAACTGTTAACATTGGAGGCGTTGTCCGTAGTGTTGGTCGATGGGTTATCTCGAAGATCTCATGTTTCCCCGCGCCCTTGCATTCCATGCCTGTCGTCCTGTAGAGCTTCATTTCAAGTCTCTCCTCGAGGAACATGAAACTTACGAGCTCTCAGTTCAGAAGTCTTTCTCTCAACACGTGATGACTTGTGCTGTGGTCCCCACCCTGCTCGGTATTGGTTTACCTGTTTATAATGTAATGTTCCATTATTTCAGGATTGCAACTCTAAATTAATGTATATGTACTTCATACCGATGGACAATTTCAAAAGGGGAAAAAAAACTGAAAAAAAAAAAAATTCCATGTTTAGAATGAAAGTTTTTTGTCTTTTGCAAAAAAAATATCTAGTAATGAACACGTTGTGTCCACATTTTCAGGACTTTTTTAATTGGTTGAAAAGTTTATAGCTTATATGTCACAGTAAAACTACAATAAAATAAAAGTTTAGCTCTCTACTGGTAAACATAATGAAGTACTATATTAGTTAAATAAGAGAATTTACGTAATATTTATTTTTCAACTGGGTGGATTGAAGGTCTACTTATGTCTGTATATTGGTGTACATATTCAACAATGCCATATTTAAGTTGAATGCCTTTCGAACTGGGCCATCAATACGTTTGCGTAACTACTGCGAAGATGTTTACGGTTTTTTACACTGAAGAAACTTGTCCTTGTACGCCTCGACACTACAAGAAGCTTGGAATGATAAGACAATCGTTTAACAAGGTCAGTTGCCGCAGCCTATGTACTGCAGTTTTATTGTGTTTGTTCATTTCACTACACAAGACGTAAGAAGATTAAGTTCGTGCTATTTGCACACTGATTACATTTTATACGGCCTGCCTGCCATCTGTGAATGTCAGTCTTCGACGGCGTGAACAAAACTTTTTTTTATAGAATCTTATTGAGCAAGACTGCGAAACTGTGAAACACTAGACTCGCACTCTGAAGTTCCTGAATTAGGTTCCTTGTCCGAAATTTCTTGTAACTAATACTATGGTAGATGCTCACTGCAGGATGTTCGTTTTCTATCCAGTTACTACCGAGCGAGGTGGCGCAACGGCAAGACGTTGGAGTCGCCTGGGCCGATTTGGCGATTTATGGAAAGCTTGGAAAACAGAAGATTGGAGGAACCGGTGTAGGAGCTCCACATGCGAGTACGATGTATAGATCCCGGTAGTTTTCGCGAAAATATTTTTGCCCCACTTTGTTTCAGTGTCTTACGTGCACACCTGCACCTCAACTTCATGATTAGAGGTACGTCAATTTCGCAAATTCATTCCAGGTCAGGTTGAACGCCGAAAATATATATTTCGTAATCACGTGTGTGATTAGCTGGCGGCTGTCACGAAACGCAATTGACTACTGCAAGCCGGTAGTAAATCAGGAAATGATTCATAGAGCTATATCTTGTAATGTTGTAAGCCAATGAATAATAGACTGTATCCAAAGCGTGTACAGGTCTGAGCAATCTAGGCTACTGCCAGATGAATCCGCCAAATTTACGTACCTCTATTCATGATTATTTGGAGAGTGTTTTGTGCAGAGTCATTTTTCATTTGACTGTGCCAATCAGTACATCGTTAAATGTGGCACATCACGTCTGTAATTTGTGGGTTTAACCTCCACACGCTGGGTGTTACGGCAGCCAATCACTGACTACATAGCAGAGATGCAGGTGCGCACGTAAGACACTGAAACAAAGTGCTGCAAAAATATTTTCGCGAAAACTACCGGGACCTAACGATGTAATAAAGTAGCGTCGTCTGGCTCAGTTTCCGCACGTGGACGTCCATCAGAAAACTGCTTAACCAGAGTGAGCGAGGTCTGGTTAGGAATTGCATTTCAAGGACGGTAATGTGCATATATCAATTTCAAACCTTCCGCTAATCTCCAAAGCTATTATCGGTATGGAAGATGGCAAAAATCGGCTCCTTTTTGCGGGAGATTCTTTTTAGGTATTGAAATCTATCATTTTTGTACTTCTATTTTTTTGTTTAGCATGAATGTTTCTCATTTCCCACTTGTCAGCAGCCATACCAACTTAGCCAAGCTGCCGAACATATTCATACACATACACGAGTATGTATAACACATTTGTGCCCCTTAAAGACAGTGTTTTAACTTCAATGTTACGTGAATATTCAGTTATTTCTTGATCTGTGGATTCATCATGGTTATGCTGAAGGTGGTTAGATCACAATTGGCAAGGACTTGACTGTTGAGGTCAAGACACATTTGTAGCAGGCGCACCAACCAGGTTAACAGACGCTGACCACTAGTCGCTGCAGAATGCCAGAACTGACACTAGTGGACTTTAATTTGTTTTAGTATTTAGTCAGCCCTGTGTATTTAATTTCTCCAGTGCCACCCATACCTTGGTGGCTTCCCCCTATCCGTCACCTTGGGAGCGCCCCACACATATGTATGTATGTGTTTATGTATAGTCACCCTGAAGTAAATAGATAGGCTTATACACGATGTAGTCATAGTCTGTGTAATATAAGGAACACTTCTGCCTAAGTTCAAGAATAAAGTAATAGCAGACAATGCCAGTACGAGCAACTGGTAGCTGTTAAATATTTCTGAAACTATTCTAATGTGTCGGGTGTGTATGCCTAGCATTATGTAAGATTTACTTGGCTGACAGTACACGTCGTAATTTATGCTCCCATTTTGAGCAAATTTTCACTTTTATGGCATTGCATTAAAGACAACGTCATCGACCGTGTGGTTGTGCTTCTTTTAATCACTTGCCGAAACTTAAGTAAAAGAAAAGTTGTGAAATGTAAACTTACCAGTGGTAAAAAGGCGGCGAATTATTGACGTCCAAACCTGGACGAGCTGCTGATGTCACACTTCTGTCGTAAAATTTTAATTAAAAATACATTTCATTTTCATATGCAGATAAGGCTTTTCTGCTTTAGTGTTTTTGTCACTCGTTTTCCTTCAGGCTGAAATGTCCTTAACATTTCAGAATTAGTTATTTTTTCCCTTCAAAATTTAACTTGTATGCAGTATATGACATTAAAAGGCCACGTAATCGGTAGAGCATGTCAAGATAATTATTTTAAAGTAATATTTGTCAGTCTGTAATTTACGGTTGTGACCTGTTGTCGTAACTGGAGGCACGGGAGTCACAACCATAGGGGACTGGGGGAAGGGGACACGCCTCTCTCCCCCCCACCCCAGTAATTCGTCTTTTCATTTCGTCTCATCCAATATATACAGGTTGTTGTTTCTTAACTTGTATTACAAACTTTAAGACGTGATCCTTTACCACACATTATATACAGTTTCACAGTGAAATTTTTGTCTACTGCAATTCGTAAGACAGAAATTCACACTTAAAATTTAATATTAAATGGCATTTTTGCACAATATTGGAAACGACGAGGAGTTAAATTTCAATTCTGTGCAGAATGTTTAGTGTTATTGAGATCTTCAACCAATCAGAAGGCGCTATTTTGAACACTCCCCTTCATGAAAACAACACTCTCTTATTGAGTGGAACTTCTTTGGCAAATATTTCATTTTCATTTTCTGAGCAATACATGCCAAGAAACATAAAAGGTCATCTTTTTGAAAATCGTTAGAATTCACCATTTACAAGAAATAAATATTTTTAAAAAATCAGATGCTGCAGTATAATTATTAGCACACGAATTTCTGTGGCAAAGACATTCACACGTGAAACATACCAATAATGATGTGTGATAGGCATGCCAGTGTATGGAGTTTCTTGAAAGTAAGTTTGTTGATGTTTACTTGGTTGAAATATGTGACATAGTTCTAAAGAACTGTAGCACAGGATGTGTTTTTCAAAGTGCAAAATGCATTTACAAACATGCTGTGTGCAATAATATTGCAGTTTTTGCCTACATGTCAGGTATTGTATTGTTGGCACAGATACACTAGACTTACATTTTATAGCAAATGGTATATTGTAATGGCTTATAAAAATAAGACCTTTTATACGATGTACTGCTCAGAAAAGCAACATGAAATGTTCACAAAACCCAACGCCACAAATGTATAGTCAATAAGGGGTAACCACGCCTGTTATTTTCACGAAGGGAGTTTTAAAGAGCAGTTTCTGGATTTGGTCAAAGATCTCTATAACACTTATCATTGTGCACAGAATTGAAGGTTAACACAACGTTGTTTCCAAAAATTTGCCAGAATGAAATTTTAAAATTAATTTTTCAAGGGTGAATGTCTCCCTTACAAATTGCGTTATAGACAAAATTAATAGCGTAACTAGCCTATAAGCCTCTATATTGAGTTACGTAGTAGTATGAAACATACTAATTCTGTGATCACTGATATATCTTTATTCGTAAATAACCTCGTTAACAAGCCTGTGCTGTAATGACTTTAAAAATATAGATAGACTCCATTTTCTGCACATATTGGCGTATATAGTCCATTCGTGATAAAATTAGCACATTTGAATCAAAACTTTGTGTAACATTTCACACACTAATGCTCGGTTATTTGCTTCCAGTAAACTTAGTGGAGAATTAGTTAAGTAATTTTGTGTTGTAATGTCTTACTAAGTGTACAGTGACGAAATTAGAGGTACCTCAAGTGCTCACTACTTTACCGAGAATGGACTATATTATGCGAAAAAGATTACGTCCAACAAGAAACTATATTTCTTTATCTGTGTGTGTGTTATTATAATAATGTTCCAGCCTCTACTCCTGGCGGGAGATTTACTAAACTACCTCGAGTGCAGGCTTCAGATTGGGCGCCCGAATGTGTCAGGCTGCATCGAAGGACGACATGAAGTGAAGAAGCGACAGAATGCGAATGGCGAGGAAAAAGGGAGTACTCCGAGAAAACCAGCCGACCACTTCAGCCACATAACACTTATACGAAAAATCATGGCTTGACCCCGTCGGGAATCTAACAAGGATATCCTTGATGGGAGGCGATTTTTCTAGTCACAGCTCAAACCTACCTAATGCTAAGCTGTCAAGGACCTGCACCAATCAGGAGGCAGCTTAATGACGTGTATTTCAGCAGCACTGGGCTAGGCTTGTGCCTTGTTCACTTGCACTTAGGATCGAGTGGTAAGTGGTCTATAGTGTTGACAATTAGTTTCTCCACACACTATGGAGACACATACAAGGCAGCTTGTATACAATTATGCGGAACACTGATAGTGTTTACACATCAAGACAACTGGTATCAGCACATTATGATTTATTAATATCAGATTTTCGCTGTCAACATAAGTAGGTGGAGACAAACTTTCTTCTCTTGACGGATAACCAGTTTCCACTGCCATGACCGAAAAAGAAAGAATTTCCTGAACATATAAACAACATGAATTGTATGTTAACAGTAAAGTAATATAACTAATTCATTCAATAGTCCCACCCCATGCAGTTAGACTACTTTTCATACGCTCGTCTTTATTAGCACCGAGTCCTCCGATGTTAGATATGGCTTCAGTACCGCATTACACGTGAGAAGAGATGATGAAATATCGCAGAAACGTTTCCTTGAAAATGCTGTAGATAATTTCAAACACATATTATTGGTTGATGTACGTCTGGCACAACGTAGCTGTCTGCAGGCTAGTAATAGATAGAGACCCCTATTTTTTCGCGAAAAGAATTTTGGCCCCAGCCCGCATCTCCGCTTCATGGTTATTGGCAGCATGTCTATGTGTATCATTTAACTGAGCCAATTACAATAACGTTCCAGCAACACCACACGTCTGTGATTTGTCGGTAGAATCCCTGGGCTCGTGACAGTTGCAATATATAATCAGTTGCCAAGAAACAGAACTGTAGACGTGCATGTAAGGCACCGAAACAAAGTGAAGCAAAATTATTTTCGCAAAAAATAGGGGTCCCTAGTAATAGGCATTAAGTATTACAATAGCGGGATTCTTATTGGCTCAGTCAAGTAGGGTATCAGCTCCAAGTACAAGCTACAGCCAGTAATCTTCTGGTAAGCTGAACGTGAGTTGAAACACAACTAATGTCTGCTCCACTTTCTGCTGCGATTATTTCTGTTATATCTCTGTCCACGTAGAGTATCATATTCAACATTCCTCGTTTAAGGTTAACTATGACATCAGGCGTTGGTGTCCGTGCAGACATGTACTATCATGGTAGCCGTCACACACTATCATAATAGTTGCTGTCATGGTTTTGTGAATAAACTATTCTCAAAATTCTGAAGGGTAGAAGTTTCTTATTACTCAGCTAGATGGCAGCACACGGGAAACGCAAAATTCCTAAGCATAATAGCTATATAGTTAACGCTGCTATTTTGTTACATTATCAAATTTAACGCGGCCATGTTGCTAGAAATAATTTGGATTTATGTGCTATACCGAAAGAAAACATGTTTTTATGACTCGAAAAAAAACATTGATTTTGACATGGCATGTTATAGCCGGCGATATGGCTTAGTTCAATGTGGCCACACAGAGAGATTGACCGACAGCATTTGTCTTGCATCGCTATGGTAATACATGTTCCATTGGTTCCATCCCACTTCGTAGTATTCGGCAAGTACTTCTGATTATTACTCTTTGCCAATCATAGAGAGTAAATTCTCAGGTGCTAAACTATACTTCCTCACTTTAATATAATTATATGAAGTTGCCATTTTACGTTTCATAACCGACGTACATGTCAATGGTAATAATATTAAAATACAGAACAACGGTAATGTATACGATGTTATTATTAAAAGTTAGCATGCCATATCTACAGAAACGCTAGGCGTACTGAAGAGTGTATCACCGTCGTACATGAATTAAATGGCTGCGTGGTAGATTGCAGTAGAAGTTGTTCTGGATTAGAGTCATCACTCAATAGTCTATGTCTACTTCTCTCTAGATCTTTCTGTCTCTTTAGCTCCTTCTATCTCCATATGCACATGAGTAGGAAAGGAGTGCGTTAATTTTATATAATTGTAGCATATTCAAAATGTCTTCGACTGTATTTTTAAATTGTCCGTAAAATAAAAAGTTGGAATAGTGCTATCCTGATACACTCCTCTAAAATAACATTTATTTTAATGAAATACATTAATAAATACAAAATATTTCATGATTTAGACACTTCTGAGTTTCGTTGCATAATAACAAATAGTTTTTCATTTTATTTATAATCAGATAAATTATTTTTATATGATTTTCATTGTAGCACTGTAACCAGTAAATGGATTTAAAGGACAGACTGAATACCGTAAACCGGGGTTACTTTGACCAATCAAAATATTAATTTTTTTTATTTTTATTATTATTTTTTTTGTAAATAATCGGACAATCTGAACCAAGTATTAAAACAAATTTCTTTCATCCTTATAGTTAATATTAGAAACTTTCATCACTAAACGACAAAAAACCCAAAATTTTGAGAGGTCAGAGTTACCCTACAAGATCAAAGTAACCCCGGTTTACAGTACACATGTTTGACCAACCTGTACATTTAATTAGCTGTCACTGCAGACATTTTTGCATTCCGTCGTGATTCATTCTGTGTGCGTCTCTCTCGCTCTCTCTAAAATCAACTATGCAATTTCGATTAGCCCAGTAGTGGTTGTGTGTTATCTAGGTTCACTTTTGGATGCAAACTGAACTTGTATAACTTTGTAAACTTCCCAAGTCAATATATTTTATACTCGGGATGGCGGAGTGATTTTTAGTTAATGTTTCGGTCTCTTTATGTATCTAGTAGCTATTAAGGTTGTTCATGAAAGTATGTTACCAACTATGTTGGACGAATCTTTGAAAAAGGAGGTAAACTTATGCAAAGCAAGTTTCTGATTGACGTAATTCTTAAGGGAGAAATTCGCAACTAAAATTTGACTTTGATAATCAATATTCGTAAATGTAAACTAAAGTAAGGACAAATAAATACTGCGATTAAATTTGGGTGTAGTTTAGTAGTAACAAAATCTGCAATATGTGTAAAAATAGTTTCGAATGCCTTTCACCCTCAGTAGGTATTGGGTTTGCTTAAATCTTCCTTATATCGCGCCTTGCCTACTTTTTGTTCAGTGGGGCCTCATATTAAAAATTGTATAATTTATAAGAAAACTGCAATAGTAGAAAATTGTAAAAAAAAAAAAATTTGCCAAACCCATTGTCTAATTAATGTGGAATATGTATTCTAAACTATTTTTTAATCGATTACATGTCTCGGCATTAATTAATGGTACCCGGAAATGCATTATTTATTTCTCCTTACTTTTGGTTATTTTAACGTATGATGGATTTTAATGTCAATTTGTATTAATGAATTTCTCGTTTAAGCTTTGAGCCAGGCAAAACTTGACATTGTATCACTCTACCTTATTATTACAATTAATCATCTCACAATGTTTGTAATGTACCTAATTTCATTTCCTTTATTTACACCCAGTATACCTGCATGTCTTGCTTTCTTGCGATTTAAAGGGATGTTTTTAAAAGTACAAATATAATTTGTGATTTAACTTCTGTGAACACAAAACGCATAAACTCACTATCCTAAGTCATGCTTGAAAACAAATCAGCTTGGCGCGAATATGGCAGCACGCACTGAAATATGATTGGGTCTGTGGTTCGACTCCGATAGGTATTCTTTCACGAGGTTAGCTTCTGAATCACAAAAAAAAAAAAAAAATTAAAATATTCTTTGGCATTACGAACTACGCTCTTCTACGACAGGCATTGATGTCTACATCATATAATTATGTTCAATACCGACTGGTATTACCACGTGTGAAATTATTAAGGTATAGATTAGCTTAGAATAAACACAGAAATCTCTCGTACAACATATAAATGTAATTTACTACCAACTCACCAGTTCGCGACGCGAATAAAATAGAATTACTCTCTATTCGGAAATCGCGTCACGTCTGCGATTTTTGTCGCACTGACATCAAAGAAGTCTCGATACTGATCGGCTAACAAGTCACTTTATTTGCGTCGCGCCCATCGCGTCTCGTCTGTCGCGATATTCTAATACTAGATTCTTGATATCAGCCTACAGTTATGTATCATATAAAATCAGGTACACATAAAAGCTATATCAACCCACATAGACAGCAATATATAAGCAAGTAATTATAAAGACTTTTATTTAAATTTACTTTGAACATTAATGTAAAAGTCATGTCCTTGTAAAATCCAACTTAAAAAAAAATTCTTCGTAGAAGCAGGAACACAATCTTGTTGTTAATATCAGTAGCATTACAATCTTGTGACTTGCTGTTCGTGCACATGAATCCTTTTTGTTCGTAGCATTGACTCGTATTCCTGAAACAAAAATCCGTTACATTCAGAAATAGTTTCTTAATTACTTGTATTAAAACGAATGTTAATTTTTTTTTCGAAAGGCAGCTATAGATAATAATCAATGCAATGAGCTTTTCGCGAAAAAAAAGTTAGCCCTAGTTTGTTTCAATGCCTTGTCTCCGACGTGTGCTTGCCTGCTTCATGTTTATTGGCAGCGAGTCTTTGTGAAGTGACGTGTCTCATTAGATTAGGCCAATCAGAACTGTGACACCACATTCCTGTGTGTAGAACCACAACACAAGCGACAGTTAAACAAACCATCGCTGACTATAAACCAGAGATGCAGATGTGAACGTAAGGCACTCAAACAAACTGGGGAATAATTATTATCGCGAAAAGTTCATAGCCCTAATAATAATTACTCAATAATACAGTATTTTAAATGTCCGTAACTTATCATGCCTATAAGGTACACTTCAATTTAGTGAAGTATCTTATTATTTTGTAATCGCTCTACGTCACATGTTATAACCACAGTTATGGCCTATTACCATACAACTATTGACTATAACTAGAGCCCACGATTTTTCGCGAAAAAAAATCTGCAACAGTTTGTTTCAATGTCTTATGTGCACAAATGCAGCCCTGCTTCATGGCCAGTGATTGGCTGTTTTTAACTCTCAGTGTCTAGAGTTCTACCAGCAAATCACAGACGTGTGGTGTCGCAGTAACCTTGTTCCTGTTGGCTCAGGCAAATGAGCCACGTCTGTGCAATAATACATTCTGACAATAACCATGAAGCACAGCTTCATATGTGCACATGTGGCATTGAAACAAACTGTTGCACAATTCTTCCAATTGCTTAATATAAATTTTACATGACACTTAAATTTCAGTGTTTAGCGTATTCTTTGCCAAGTTCAAGTGTTTATGTTCTTTTTCAGCGGGACTTATTGCTTTAATCATGCTGCACGCATAACCACACATTGTAAAACCACTGTATAAAACTGATGTGACCACTCCACCTTCACGTAGGGAAATTTCAACTCCCCTCCCCCGACTTCCGGGCAGCCACGTGCTGAGCGGAGGACGAGAAGGAAGGTAGTCTGCAACTAGTGGGTCTACATAGAGGTCGTGCGCGCGTCCAGTGTCGCGGTCCAAGGGGACTTCAGCTTATTCAACCAGGTAGTGTGCAATAGTGTTTATAATTAATCTTCTGGAATCTTGTTTCGTAATTCGTGCCCCCGGGACATTGTTCGCGTGGAAGACCTTGCCAGACACGCCTTAACCTTCATACTTTAATTTTTCACCACGTGCTCAACGTTCCATTACAGTTGAAGCTAACGGGCGGCTATAGAGCCCGCGACCGTGCTCGTTGAGGTAAAGCTCATTTCATCTCCACAGTATCGTGCGATTATAATGTTCTCTTTTAGCCACGAACTCGTGTGTGTGATTGTAGTGTAACTTCCTCGTACCCCGCGTCACGGGGGAACTTAAGGCCGGCGACCTTAATCCGCCACCATCATGTCACCTTATGTACTTTTATGAACATTTATTTAATTGCATTTTGTTGGGTTGTGGGTGTGAGCCGCGTCTGGAGATTGTCTTGCGTCTGCCAGTTGGTCTCCGACTCCGACTACCTAACGATGGCAGCTGCAACGACTGCCGAAGTGTCGCAAGACAATCTCCTGACGCGGCTCACACCCACAAGCCAAGAAAATGCAGACAATGGCCGCGAAAGCCTGCGATCTATTTATTTAATTATTTCAATTTATCTTCACTCGAGTTATGAGATGCGCATGGGATTTTTGTGGAACTCAGGTTATTTGAATCACCACGTGGTATTCAGCGCACCACGTGGATGAGGCCGTCACCAATCACCCTCCTCGTTCACGACAGGCCATCACGGGATGGGGCACGCCTCGATCCTACGCCCGTCTTACCTCTCCAAGAGTCTCGTGCTAGCCCGAGCGAACTGGTTATCTGGCGCCCAGAAACTTTTATTTCAGCCTCACAGCCTTAAGGCCTTGTTACGGAGTTTTGCAGTGATTTCGAAAATATTTTTTTATCGCTACCTAATACTCAAATCAAAATTTCGCTGCACAGTTTTGACACTTATATGCTATAATTTGTAGCTGAATTTTTTGTAGAATTATACTTAACGGTTTTTTAGATTTCATTACACAAAGTACCACGTTTTTTGTCGTGAAAATAAGCAAAAACTAAGCAAATAATTTTTTTTGCTGGCGAATGGTACATTATTTTAAAAAACGCGTCCACAGTATTGTGCATCGTATGATTGCACATTGACTCATATTATTTCAAAACTTTTGGTTAAAAAATATTTGAGTTATTGGCACCAGTCTGAAAAAAAAACTCGGGAACAAGGCCTTAAATTCACCGTCACCACCACAACCCGTGATCCCGGCCACGTCAGAGTCCTGTTCTAAACTCCGTGGACATTGAACTCGTCTTCACTGGCCATTCTGGATAACAAAAATTTTAGCTTTTTTTTTAATTCAGAGAAGGAAAATGTAAAACCGGGAACTATACCTCGAATTCCACTTAGTTTGCTGTACAGTACATATATCACGGCTCAAGAGTTAACTTGTAATTACACTGCAAACTGATATTGCACTGAATGTTGCCTAAATAAACGAGAACAACTCTATAGTGAAACCTGTATTGTATCACAAAGTAAACATAATTTGTTGTATAAACGGAGATTCTTCTGAAAATTAAAAAAAAAATGCGAAAAATTATAAAATTGAATGTGGGGATTGAGTCCCGGCTTTAATGGCTCGTTCACGTGGGAAAAAATTATAATTTTTATATTTGCGTGACATAGTGTTCTATATATATACGTTACTTGTGACTACATTTTTCGCTTGTGAAAATATTTCAGCTCTCGCAGTTTTCTCACTGTGGCATGTAAAAGTTAGAATTTGCAAGCTACGGGAACATAATAATAATAATAATAATAACCAAGCGTCTTACTCGAATGAAATAATTTACACTCACACACATAAAAACACACACCAATGTCATTTGGTCTTCTTCAAAAAGTTCCATTAATGAAGTAAAATATCATCATTTCCAGATATTTTTAAAAAGTCCAAAGGAATTTCATTGTGTATTTTTTTTAAAAATCTTTTAGCATATGGCCCCTAATTTATAATACCAGTGTAAATTACTTCATTTGAGTAAGACACTTGGTTTTTGTTAAACCTATGTTCCCGTAAGTTGTAAATTCTGCCTTTGTCTTGCCGCTATGGGAAAACTATGAGAGCTAAAAATATTTACAAGTGGAAAATGTAGTCATAAGTAACGTATATATATAGAACACTATGTCACGCAAATATAAAATAATGTATTTTTGTAACGTGAACTGCCCTAAGGATCTTGAGAGTCTCCAGCAACAATAGTGAAATAGTTCGTAGTACTACTTGGCGTTAGGCTTTCTATTAGTGGTATAGGCCATTCGGAATAAAGTGAGCACTAAAGATTTAACCTTTGAAAAAAATCACTAGCCGTTACTGCATATACATCACCACTAACAAGAGTTACTTTACTGCTTGTATGGTTGGTAGCGATTTATTGTACGTAGTTCCGCGTATTTTCCTATTTGAATACAACATTAATGAAAGAACATATGATGAACTCGACCTGTCTGTATTTAATACGCTTCAAAATATTTACTTATGATCTTATTGACATTCATACATACATTATAATTAAACTCCATTGGCGCGAGAATTATGTGACGCTATAATCGACCTCGAATCGCCGTGGTCGATACAGCTTGCTCCGCGCTTCAGACAGTTCAAAACTCCACCAACAGGTGGCATCAGAGTTAGGTTCTCGCCGCCAAGTTGCATATTTGGTTGCATAATATGCGTGCGTTTGCCCGTTTTGAGTATATACACATTCAAAAGTATTGGAAATTACTTTGAGTATCATTGCCGAAATGA
>PNEQ01001704.1:67121-114154 GCA_003012365.1 Medauroidea extradentata | reverse complement strand
CGTGCATTTAATGAGTAGATATTGTAGCTAAAATTTATCGGAGCAGTTTAATGTAGTTGTAAACATTGCACGACCCTATGTAAATAAAAGCACGTGGCATTATTTGTGTTTACATCGGCGGAAAGATATAAACTGGCAGGAAATAGAAATTAATCAGGGCTTTTTTGAGTGTTCACTTTATTCCGAATCACCTATAGGTACTCTACTAGTCGCCAAGAAGTATGGACAAGTATTATACCATACAAGTTGAGTGTATACTGGACTGTACCTGCACTGCTATTTGGTTGAGTTTCTCTGCTGTAGCTGCTCCTGTCTCTTGAACCATTCTGTAGAAGTAGCCTTTCTTGTTTTGTAGCAGCAGGTATGGGTGGTCATACTCCTACAATATGAAATACAGTTAAATCACTACGTCAGTTTATGACTTTCTGATAACTCCTTTTGAAAAGTCTAGAATCCAGCAGGTTATCTTTAACTGCAATATATTATCACAGTTGTAACCTCCCGGATAACTGCATGTGAAACTGATGTGATTTACGCAAACAAAATTGTTTGAAAACTAAAACTGAAAATATTTGTCTTGTCTCTCTAAACATGTAAGTTCTGCCTACATTGGAGATTTTTCAACAAGCCCTGCAATGCGTTATCAATATAAACTAAACCGTTGCAGCAAACCCGCTCAACAAAAAAAATAAAATAAAAGTTGTTATAACTCTTGACAGCAAACATATTATACACACGCATACAATTCCGGAAATGAATATAGTCGTATCCTGAATGTCGACACAAAAAAAATGGAACAAAAACACAACTAATTATTTCTGAACGGAATACTGTGAGATTTTTCTGCAAGTCGTCAACATTCGCTTGCAATTGCCCATTTCCACAAGAACCGTCAGATTTTATATTGTCTACTTCTACTGAGCACATAGCCTGTACCGTGCAGTGAGCTCTGTTTGTGAAGTTATTATTAAATAAAGTTCTAAGTCATGTTTCAGAAGCACTGAATATTTTATTTGATTGTTGTTATATCCCTTACAATGCAGTTGTCTTTTTTCTATCGACGCGGAGTATGTATTTCTACAGAAATATCATCAACGAATAGAGCTTTTCGTTCCTTTTGTTGAAACTCCACTTTGATTAGTAAAAAACGTTAAGTAATTAGTACTTTGCTGCTGTGTTCTTTAAACAATAATTAAAACTTAGTGCAGTAAACATTGTTGGATATCCATCCTATCACAGCAAGTCAAAGTTAAGCCAAATTATTTATATTTTTTACCTTCATTTAGTATAAGTAAGTTGAAAATATTGTTAGCTTAGTTTTGTAACTTTTTAATATTTTTTTTGCGTACTCTTTGGATCATTTAGGTATGAATAGAAATAATCCCACAGTGACCACTTTCAAACGTTTCAGATATAATTACAAACGGGAAGAAAACTGTATTTATTAATAGAATGTGTCCGTCAATAATACCGAAAATAATTTTGAAAACAATTATAATTATCAAGGAAAGGTACGCTGATGTATGACGTACTAGTCTGCATAACTGCTATACGATCTATTTAGTCAGGTGTAAATTCTGATAACGTAATTTATTTTCATGAACGTATATTAACACTTAGGTATTAAGAAATGAATAAAAAATTTATTTAAGAGTATGGCCAAATTATTTTTGCCTACTTTCTTCACTAATTTTAAAAGACATAAAGGAATTCAAGCGAAGAGAGACAAAATTATAGGGAAACTTGAGTCACATGTAGCCTACCTTATATTTATCTGAATACGTACGTAGGCCTATATTTATAGAAGGACGATATGCATTTAAAGCAATATATTTCACAAATAAATTTTTTCTGTACAATCTGGCAAAGAAAAATCTAAATACGCACTACATAAAAGTTGTCAGAAATATTGGAGGAAGTTCACGAAAACATAGTCAGATATTTTTTTTTTTTTAAATGAACTTTTTGGAAATTATTTGAACAAATTCTTATCTTAATGACAGAGGTTTTTAAGATAGGTGGCAAAGCAAGCAATAAGATAGATGTTAAAACAAGCAATCGATTGATTGGGTGAACATGAGATATTCTTTAACCGACATTACCTGCAGTAGTATACACAAAATTTAAATTTAGGAAAAACGTTTAATGCCTTGTATCATCACTTGCTCTGTGAACAGAAGCGCAGAAAAATTAATTTTTATATCTAAATATATATAGTTATATTTAAAACTTATATATATATAACAGGACATAGCTACAGTGATATAAACATTTAAAACTAGCAGTATTGTAAACAAATATTTATACTAACCACCATCCTTCCCGCGTCCATCACCATCACTCTGTCAGAGTCCATGATTGTGTTGAGTCTATGTGCGATGGTAAGAACAGTGACGTTCTCGAACTTAGCCCTTATAGTCCTCTGTATAAGGGCGTCTGTCCTGTAACATCATAGAGCTGCTGAAACTTATCTGTGTTATTTTTTTAACGTCAGCAGCAATTCAACACAATATCCTTCATGGTGTTACAAACTGTTTGATAATAAAAGGTGTAATAAAGGAGCTTGTAGATGGACATATCTTATAATTATAATACTCTTAAATGCATAAACATAAAATATATTGAACATTTACATGAATATGTCACCGCATATTAATGCTACATCACTCGAAACACGATTTATACAGCCCTTTATTATAATTAAATTTATGGAGAGAAACAAGGAAACAAATATCTGCGCGTAGGACGAATGCAGTTTACAAGGTAGTAGCACATCAGTAACTTCATAAGTAATTTATGAAAACATAATTCAAATTTTTACAAATTTTTTGTTAAGAGAACTACTTCACACATTTGTCGAAAATGATAAACATCCATAAAACTTTAAATACATATTTAATTTAAAAACCTTTGAAAATGATTTGTACAGTACTATGACGGAACTCAAAACACTTCGGATGAAATAATCCATTCATGGCGTATTTATCGCAATTTTTTTTTTCTGGCATGCTGTCTGCGCCCACTGGAAAAATTTTTCATGTAAATTAACCTTGTGCAGAACGTTTTAAATTACTAAAATCATACTTATATTATAAATTCGAAAGTATGTTTGTTGGTTTGGTCTTCTCTCACGCAGCAACAAAGCAATGAATCGACGTTATTTTTTTGCATAATGATAGACTGGAGAGTGCCATAAGCTACATTATTCCGAAAAATGCAATGGTTTTGGGAGGGGTGTCAAAATGAGGCAGGGATGCTAAACGGGGTACCCAAAAAATAGCGTGAAAATAAACTTTGGTAAGTTATTAGGCGTACGCTCGCGAAGCTTTCTGCAAAATAAATCTATTTGGGGAAGAAAAGGGGAGACGGTAAAACGAGGTAGACGGAAAGAACAGGTACCTTAAAAATTAAGAAAAGAAAGAAAACAATTGATGAGTTGTGAGTGCGCCCGCGAAGGTTTCTACACAGAATTATTTGAGGAAAGTGAGGTACCCAAAAAAATTTAGTGAAACAATTTTATTTTTCAAAATGTCTCTATAGCGGTCATTAATACGTTTTACCCAATACTGCAATGCGTTGATTTGTACTCTCTTCCATCCTACTGTTACCTTATCAACGTCTAAGTTACAGACAGAATTTTTTACTGCTCATATTGTTTACATGTTGATGACATATAAATTTTCTTGCTCAACGACATATAATTTTTTTATTTTCTCCTGTCACTTTCTTCTTCATCAGCACATAAAGTATTTTAATGTTTTGACCACTTTGCTATTAATTTTCACAAATATAGATTCGATTTAGTCGTTATTCAGCTTAGTCGCATCGTACATAAAGTCCCACCGCAGCATAGTTGTAATGATGATATTATTCCCAGTAGTCTCACGTACACAATATACATAGTGATCGCTTACTAACTTACTGTGGGTCAACATTGGCTGTGGCCTCGTCCATGACCAGTATCCTGTTGTTCCTGAGAATGGCCCTGGCCAGGCATACCAACTGTCTCTGGCCGACACTGAAGTTGTTGCCACCTTCGTTCACGTGAAAGTCCAACGAAGGTATCGCCTCTTTAAGCTCCACCTGTACAAAGCCGTGGATACGTGATTCCATTATATCGGATACCATTAAACTGACAACTTTGGATCATTAAGGTTAGTCATGTTTGGAAACTCAGTATCCAAAATACAGAAAGTTGCAATGCAATGAACCCTGTGTTCTTATATTCAGGACATCATGTTATTGGCGTACGAGAAGATTTCTTCACTGACGTGTTGCCACATTTGGCGTAAAAGTATTATCGTACGACAATTTCCACAAATATTTCCATCTGCAATTTCGAGCAGAATTCACATTGTTTGTGTGTTCATCTTGTGAATCCGCTCTGAGACTTCATGTGCGCAATCAATCTAGCTAGGACTTCCGACTTTAAAAAACAGGCAATGATTTAACATTTATTTACGTACTTAGGCACAACAGAATAATAACAATTAATAATAATAGTAATAATAAAAGCCAAGTGGCGAGTGAACCAAAGGGCCTGCTATCACACACCGAGAGAGAAAATTTTACTCTAAAAGCCCGCAGGCATCAACTGTTTCCTGAGAGATGAGTTAAAATTTAAAGAATCCTTGCAATCAAGTAATAGAGGAATGTAAGAGCGCGGTAAACGGGGTGCTCCGAGAAAACCCGCCGGCTAATGGCAACTTCTGACAAGTTTTCCACGTGTAACAAATTAAGACCAACTTGATTCCTTGCGGAGTCGACCCGGAATTTCGCGAGTGGTAATCGTGTCGGGTGAAGTTGTTGGTCGGTGGATTTTCTCATGCATCTCCCGTTTCCCCCGCCCCTAGATTGCAGTGCTGCTCCATATCCATGTATGTTAACGAACTTTATGTTTCAAATTCATTTTCTTCGGACCTGGGAATCTAGCCCAGAACGTCTAGTACCGGATTACCTGTCCACTGGGGTCACGATTGTCGCAGTGGCTAGAGCACTAGCCTCCACCATGCTGGTCTGCGAGTTTATCTCGGGTATCTCCAGTTTTCCTGCCCCCTTCATTCCGGCGTCTCACCATTGTATGCCCTCATCTCATGTCATCTTCCAGAAGCAAGCCGATGTAAGTATGTTGCACTCGGGTCCCCTCTTCGTACTTATTTACCAGCCGACTATGCTACGTAAATCCTAACGAACAATAACAGTAGTAGCTACCTCTTGTAGGGCCGTCCACAGCTGATGGTCTGAGAACTCGTTGAATGGGTCGAGGTTCTCTCTCAGAGATGCAGAGAAGAGTACTGGCTCCTGAGGTATGATAGAGATACGTTGTCTGAGGTCGTGTAGTCCTATAGTCTGTGTGTCGACACCGTCTATGAGGATACTGCCCTCTATATCAGCCAGTCTATACAGTGCCGAGATGAGTGATGTCTTACCAGCACCAGTGCGGCCAACTATGCCAACCTGAACAGTACAGCGCTCTTCAGTAGTGTATTTTCAACAGTCTATGAAACTGACGTATAAGTTTATCCATTAATTGTTGGAGAAAGAATTGTGCATCAACTTGTTCCAATGTCTTACGTGCACAACTGCAGCTCTGCTACATGATCAGTGAATGGATGTTTATAACTCTCGCTTGTCTCGGAGTTCCAACCTCAAACCACAGACTTGTGGTGTAGTAGTAACCTTGTTCTGATTGGCTCAATCTAATGAGCGACGACTCTGTACAAATACACGCTGCCAATAAACACTAAGCAGTGGTACAGACGTGCAAGTAAGACATTGAAACAAGTTGGTTCAAAATTATTTTTATAAACACCAGTTACTGTATTCTAATTATGTACGGGTAAGAAACATGGTAAATAGGGCTAGGAACTTCACATATGATAAATTTGTAAGTTAGCTGTTTGGATCTTACTATTCAGTTAAAAATCTGCCAAGTGTTAACATTTTTAGAAAGTCCGTTGGATTGAAATTATTAAACATAAATTTACTACCACATAAGTAAACATTTTCATAAACTAATAAGGATCACATGACCATTTAGTTAATATAGACCATTCAAGACTGGATAAAGTTTTTGGACACATTCAATTGCGATGCTGATCTTGCTTAATGGGGTCAAACTGCAGTAGACGATATCTGAGGAGATAACGAGAAATATAGGGACGTGCGGCCTAAAATACCTTGTGTCAATGCTGGAGGGCATTTGTTAATAATCACACCTATTAATCACCTGTTGTTCCAAACCCGATGTACTTACCGTATAAAAACATCAGGTCCCGAACAAAACAAAATAGTTTCTCCCATGAAAAACTAGAAAGATTTCAAAAGAAAAACGTGCGGGGGGATGCAATAGATAATAGTAAGGAGCGTAGAGTGTAGTTGTTACTAAGAAAGCTCGCACAACACTTCATATAATTTGCAGTGAAATAAACTTTATAGTGACTTAGGCGAACTATTCATGAATCAGTCACGTATTGCATGCTACCTACACTTTTCGTTTTAAATCTTAGAAGTATTTTCAGAGGAGAAAATTTTAGTCCGTTTTAAATGATGGTACATAAAAACCATTTTAATTAAATAATGTTTTAATTAAGACTATGTAAAAACCCCAACGTTGTTGCGTGCTTTCCTGCCACATAGTATTGTATACACTATCCATTCTACGCCACGGTCGTAGAAGAACACGTCTGGACGCTCGCCTGGAAACTTGACCTCTTGTTGTTTCGTTGCAGTTCACCAAGTTACCTATATTGCTATATGTCTTTGGCGCTGTAGTCAGGGCGGTCTGGCTCAAACTCCACCCCTCTCCACCCCCCCCCCCCCGTAAGATAAGCAATTTATCAAAACTTATTTTTTTATCAATTTTTGAAATACTTTCTTCGCTCACAATTTTGAATAATGGCTACAGCAATCTTTATTTACTTCATAATGTTAACAATGGAAAAAAGTGGGCGAAATTTTAGTCCGACCACCCGGATTACAGCGCCAAAAAAAAAGTACAACATTCTCGGTAACTCGACGAACTACAGCCAAACAACAAGGGGGTCGAGCAAAATACATTGGTAGATAGGCGAGTGTCCAGACCTGTTCTTCTACGACCGTGTTCTAAGGTTGCAGCTTATTCATTCAAGTGAATGTCAATAACATTTTCCCACAACACATATTTCATTTGAAATATTGAAAAATACATGGTAACTGTGCTACGACACAATCACAATGCGAGGAATCAAGATATAATTCAATTGCTTTGATTTATTTTATTTAGCAATTATTATTTCTGCTGCAACCTTAGAGTGGACAGAGTAAAGTGTATTTCTAGTATAAATTATTCCCACAAAATATATAAAAATTAAGCTTTTTAGGAGTGTATCCACTAAATTCTGCAATGAGAGTCAAGGAGGTGACTCAACGAAGGTTTTGCGAGCTGGATTTATACATGCATATTAAAATATCCTAATTAAAATTAAAAATTCAGAAGCAAATGCTATATATATATATATATATATATATATATATATATATATATATATATATATATATATATATATATATATATAATATATATATATATATATATATATATATATATATATATATATATATATATATATATATATGGTATACCCCAATATAACGTGACTTGTAATGTACGACGTTATATTGGGGTAAACCATTAGCTTTGGGATATTTTGGAACACAAAACCTATTCTCATTTGTGTACAAAGATAAGGCTTCGGGTTTCCGTTTACGCCGTTATTATAAGAATGTTATTTTTAATTTCCCAAAGGAAGCAGCTGTCATAATACCATCACATGAATGTGTTCAAAATTGATCTTACTATGTATACAATTGTTTTTAAAATCAAATAATATTTTTATGTTAAGTTAAAAAAATTTTCTCGTGATAGCAATCAACCAAATTATATTATTGTTCACTTTTAAAATATAAGACTACACTGTAAATATAAATTTCAAAACATCAAAACGATAGTTTTGTGATTTAACGTACCTTAAATTTAAAAAAAAAAATAATTTAAAAAATAGTGTAAATAGGAAACATTGGCGTTAAGTATCGTTTATAGTATTTTAAGTTATGAATGAAATTTATACAACTAAAGGGTGATGTTATAATTTTCTACGAATTAATTTGTATCTTACATTGATTACTGCGTTCACAACTGGCATGGTATAAATACCCTGACTCACGCATCAAAACAAGAGAAATCCGCACACAATGTCAACAAATATAATTGAAAAAAAAATTTGTATGGCTAATCATAAAATATTACACGAAAAAAAAACTTTTAGTCGCAAAAAATTCTCATTGAAACAGTTTTTTTTTTTTACATTTGACATTCTTATTGGTGTAAGACTCAAAGTGGTGAAGATCTTTAACGTCCGCCAGGTAAGTTATGTCGCACGTCAAGTACATACCGGTTATAAACGTCACAGTTCGTATCACATGTTTTCTCTTGGTAATGTTGGAAGTTTTATTTCTGCAATGTTGACTGTGAACGGGTCATTAATGTGAATAGCATAACAAGTTAATCAGTTAATTTATTCTTGTATTGTATTTCCTTTTGCCTTCATCCGTTGGGTTACACAACTCCTTACCTTGTGTGCAGGAAGGATGATGAAATCCAAGTCTTTGAGAACAGGCGCTTCTTTCTCATTATATCTCAGCGACATTTTCAAGAATCTTATGCATCCCTCTTGTGGCCAATCTGAGACAGGCTTTTTATCTGCAAGAAAACGTGAGCAAGTGTAAACACATGATCGAGTATACCTTCGTTTCATTCAAGCTGATGTAGTTACACCACTGCACTGGTGTAGCTGCATTAGACATATGTGTTTCATTCAACAAGATGTGGCATTATGTTGTGCTGTGATTACACTGTGTTTCATTCAAGCTGATGTAGCTACACTCGGCCTGGAGGAGTGTAGCTGGTGTAGTGTAGTAGGCGGGCGAGCCAAGTTTAAATTAGTGACTTCTAGATTAAGAAGATTTGGGCAATAGAGTGTGTTTGAGATAAAGGTTTTCACATTTATTGTAGATGATAGTGGAATAGCATTCTAGTGATTGACAAAAAGTAATATATGTTACGGGTGAATTTTTATATGTGTGGTGGTTAACACGTGTTAGTAATATAACTTCAGCACTGTACATTTCGTATTTAAGATAGACATATTTAATGCATTTTGTATCTTGTAATAGTTCATAGAAATAACATTTGAAACGGACGCTAATGCTGGGCTTCTTGTATGATTAAATAAAAACTCCAACCCCAACTGAATGTCACCATTCCGTTAAAAAGGAAATATTCTCACACATAAGCATGCCAGTTTTAAAAAGTATTCCTATGTGCTATTATAGGATTCAAAATTCAATAAAAATCACCTTATCTTAAATACGAAATATGAAGTGTTGAGGTTATGTTCCTACCAAGTGCACATCACCACACACATTTCAAAATAACCCCTGAGACAAACGTATATTAATTTTAGTCGTTTGCTAATTTGACTTTCACGAACTTGTTTATTTGTCAGTTCTTTGCCAAAAGTCGTTTCATTCAACGGCGCTGGTGAATTTACACCAGCTTACATCGAGATGGATCCTTGGTATAAGTGCACTACACCAGCTGCACTGGTGTAGCTAAACCAAGTTTTAACTAAATAAAGCTTACGTATGTATTAGATTCTCCAAAATGGTTGGTATGAGAAGAACTCGAGAACATTCCTGAACGGGAAGTTTGACGACAGATGTGAGCTTTGCGCTTACATGTGGTGAGCCATGTGATAAGCGAGTAAAAGTCAACATTAAGGTGACTGTGTGGGTGGGTGTATTTTGCACGTTACAGGCCTATAACTGTGGAAGCGACAAGGACAACACAGTACGCGCATTACGCCTTACTAAACTAACACATGTATTATACACGCAAACATAATTTAAAAATATTTTACACCAAAATGTTCATACTTTGAAAATGACAGCAAAAAGCACATTTTAGCCATTTTCTGCCACTAGTAAGTAAACTTTAATGATTAGTGATAACCTGAAATGGGTATACACACGTTTAGAACATTCTTTGAATCTTGTAGTTAGCAGAAAGAAAATTGAGAATGGATTTTTAAGAACGCAAAAATAACTTTAACCGAAAATGCATTTTACAACTAGAACAGTTTTTTAAAAACTTATTATCAGCATTATTTAAAATTCAGTTAAAATAGTGGGATTTTGGTTTTAAAAAAATGTCTGTTAGATAATGCCTCACAATCCAATCAGCGTTCACACAGTATGTTCGCGTAAAGGGATGATTGTTTTTAAAAGTCTTGTAAAATTGATAGTGATACATTTAATTGTAAGTGTAAGTATTATTGTGTTCTAAGACGAGAACTGTCGAGTATTATGAACTATTCACTGTACGGAGCTATAGGCTACTGATTGGCAGTAAACAAGTAACAATGTCTACAAAACTACTCACTAATGTTAACAAACACAAGTAAACATGACATGACACGTAATTGAGGCAGGAGATACAAGGAGAGTACCAGGTGCTGTCACACGACGATATAGTGGTTAGACCAACTGCCTCCCACAATGCCGTTCCCGGTGGGATAGGTCCCAATATTAAGCATATTATAAACATGCCAAACATTGCCATTAGCTGGCTGGTTATCTCGGTAATTCCTACTATATCTGTCCTTGCAATCCAACACTGCGCCATTTATGGTCTCATTACATGTCGTCTCTCAGAGAACTATAGACGACTACGGGATCTTAAATCCCGTGTCACTGATCTTGCTGATTTTTTTCTTAATTTCTTACTTATTAAAATTTTGGTAATATTTATTTGCAAATATTACATCAGGAACTTGTTACTGTACCTTTCGTTAAGCACATTATATTAGAATCTTTAAACAGTAATTATAAAATACCTTAGACAATAACAATTTTATGGGGGTAATTATCGCTTTCAATGTCTTTAAAACTAAATATCTTCCAGAGCCGATATAATCCAATAATATGCTCATAATAGTAAAATAAAATGTTTCTATAAAGAAACACCCTTCATTTATCATGAAAACGAATAATTTGAGCAAAAGAGGCAACGCAGCCTGTTATGTAGAAAGCCTACCTCTTGATGTGAGATACTCTGCCCTCGTGGTTCACTCCACACTCGGTATTAGTTTAGTAATCATACCTGGTGAGGATTGAAGTGCTGGTTCCTGGTCGATACGCGTGTACTCCAGGACTCTCTCCACTGATGTCACCTGGCTCACCAGCTCCGTGGACATCCTGATGCCATACTGAACCATCCCCGTCAACATGAGGGCCTGAGACAATGCCAGACCCACACCCGCGCCGAACGTTCCTGCGCACACATACACACTCAACATGGCAGGTGAAGTCCGTGGACAAACCGTCGAACTCGAGGTCTCTTGTAGTCGTCTTGAGTAGAAGGCCGGAATCTTGCATGGGGCAACTATGAGTTCGGAGGTTTTGTTACATGTCACTACTTTGCTGTCCTAGCCTATGTATTAATATTATAGGCGTGTACATATCTACACAGACTAGGGCAGGCAATGAGCGTCTAGCAGCTGGCCCTCGATGAAGCATTACCATATTAAATACTCTGGCCTTCTAATAAATACGGGTGGCGCGGTGGCCGAGTGGTCAGATCATTTGCCTCCCACCAAGGCGATCCGGGTTCGATTCCCTGCGATGTCAGTGCCCGGAATTCCACGTGTGGGATGATATCGCTGGTCGGCGGCCATTCTCGGGGATCTCCTGTTTCACCCGCCCCACCCATTCCGGTTCTTCCTCATACATCATGTCACCCCGACCTCGATCTTTAAGTGCTGACCAAAATCTCTTCACTTTACTTCTACTAAAGACGGCCATACGTCATTCTGCTGGTCACGAACATTACCGTGGAACTGTTAGTTAGTGGCGTCCTCTGCAGTAGGCCACGACAATAGGTGCTTCATGAGGGTAGGGTAGATGAGCCAAAATTTAAGTTTTAGGTGTTTGAAATTTCACATCAGGGAAGTTTATCCGTGTTCGAAATTTCTACTGTTGTCCTCTCGATAAAACTAATATTATAGTTGAATATAAACATGATACGCGTAAATAATCCACTGTGGATAAAGCATTTTGCAAAATATTTATTATGTGGAAAACATGTAGGCTTTTTTTATATTCCACTCATTTTAAAACCTCGAATAGCATTACTGGTGTTATAAAATTCTGGTAATCGACAAAAACTGATCACGTGACTGAGATATCAAATTACAGCGAGTGATTTTTCATAAGTGCCTATTGTCAGCCAATGAGAGACGTCGAACGATAGTGCACCCGTTTGGTGTCTAGCTTGCCGCAGGAAAAAAACGCGAATTGTGCGGGTCTATACACATCACCTAGATCTGCGGCTGAATGCTAACTCATGGTAGGAATGAGCAAGACTTATCACTGACCTTCAGGAGACAGGATGAAGGTGAAGGCAATGACGCCAATGAAGACGTTGCTGAAGTTGTCCAGCCACACGCCGAACGTTGCGTTTGAATTTAGGAACAGGAACCAAGCTGACGTGTGTCGATCCTGCGAATAAAGTTGTCATTAAGTCTTAACATGGAATTATTCCTTCCGCAGCAGTTTTATCAGCTTTATCTCAATAACTTATGTTTCACGCGGTGTATGAACATATTTGGCATGGCAGAACATAGGTATATTAACAGATTTACAAACATTGTTACAACCGCAGTTATATTTATTGATTTGCAACCGAAAAACGCTGGAAAGAGAAAAGTAATCATCATCCGTAAGTGAATACATAGGTCTTAGAATTAACAAGAAACTACGCTATTTGAATTTAAAAAAAAAAAAAGAGAACTAAAAATAACATGTGCCCTGTTAATGTGCTAAAACCTAAGTCTTAGTCAACGCATGCAAATTTAGTTAGGAAGGAAAGGGTAGTCTATTGACGTCTTCGCCAAAGCAATTCACATGCAATAGCTAGAATCAGCATAATTAGCAAGAACAATTGTGCAACTATTATACGCTTATGAAGGTATACAAACCTTTTTTATGTACATGCTGAAGCTAGTCGACCGTGATCTCTGAAGAAGTTACTCACCTGGTAGTCGTCGAACTCCTTGCAGACCATGTCCTGGGCATTGCAGGACCTTATAGTGGAGAGACCATTCATGGACGCTGACAAGTGTGAGAATACTGGACTGCGAGCTGCAAAGACAATATTGAGACTGTGTTACTGAAAACTAATACCATGTAAGTTGCGTTCATAAGAATAGTAAAGAGCAACAGTGTAAGACACTTCTGAAAGCATTATTATAGTGCGTGGTGTCATTATGACTAGATATGTTTTTTTCAAGTCTAATTAGATTTTTTAAACTTTATTAATTTACTAACTTAAGGTGAAATATTAAATGTTATCTAGCCCTCATATTCCGCAGAAATCAAATGACAGTGTGATAAACAAACAGATTGTGCCAAGGAAAATGTAATTTACAGATGAGAAAACCTGCAATGTTTGCTGGTGAATGCTAGTAGCAAAAATTACCCTAAATAAATCATTTTTAGTTCATATTCTTCCATATATGTTATTGCTGAGATAAAATAATCAGGAGGTAAGACCATAATTCTTTGTAACTCTAGTGTAGGCATATTATAAACCCTGACGAGGGTATAACTCTCAATTTCCAGATTTTTTTTCGAGTATTTGACTCATTTCATCTCACCAGATTGTGTTTTTTTGAAACAATGGTCAAAGTTTACAGAATGTGACATGCCTGATAAAGTCACATTTTTTATTTTTTTTTCTAATTATCGATTGAAATAATATTTATCGTGTTTAATGTCTCCTGATGATTTGTTGTAAGGGAATGTGACCTTTATTTCAAGTACAATAATTATTCTAACCTCATGTACACAGAGCGAGGTGACGTACTAGAGGATAAAAAATGTTATATGAACAACTTTACACAGATACATACCTTTACCAATTCCAGATCATTGATAAACATTCAATATTAGTAATATTATAATAACATGAGGAACAGCATGAATGCATCAATACGCTATGACTACGAACATTATCTGCCTGTGTTAAAACAATACATTCAAATATTATTAACCTTTTCTTAAGGAATATCACAGAAAAAAACTGTTTTGTGGTGGCTACAAAATGTTTTGTCAATATGGACCTCACAAAATAATTTTGTAGTGGTTACAAAATTTTTTTTGTAGTCACTGCAAAATTTAATTGGGGACGGCAAAAATGTTTTGTGGTCCCTACAAAACAAAATTTGGTAAAGTCCATTATAACAATATATTTTGTGCTGACTAATAAGTACTTTTTTCAGTGATGCTTTTCTACTTAGCCACCAAATGTAGCAGGTTACTGGTCTCCATGTTGAAGTGGAGTTCGCTGAAGTAATGTCCGCTTTCGGGTCTCATTTCCTGCTATGAATTCATCAGCTATCTCAGCCAAACCTAGTGCCACTGCAACCTCCTTATATGTAGAAGGCTCACAGAATTCAAACTCCGCTGTCCCATTGTTGAACAAAAGAGTTTTTTTAAGTCCTTTAAACCCAGAGAAAAACCTCTCCGCTGTTGCTGTAGAGACGGTAATTGTCATCACGAGTTTCTAAAACTTGAGTTCTGAGAGCAAAACCTTTAGATAACCTTCTTGCTTGAAATGACTGACGATGTATTCTATGTTCTCAACAGATTTCCCTTCATTCTGCAGCAAACCGTGAAATGTTCCTCTGGTGAAGAAAAAGACGATTGGGGTCGATATCATCTTTGTAGAATTGCACAATTTCTTCTTTGTTAACATCACTTCCCAACAGAAACTGCTTCAATTTTAACAAGAATTTGTGTGATGCTGTTTCAAAATGTGAAGCGAAACGATTCACAACCCTATATATTATTTCGAATAATAGACACTGTCCCTTTGTTTCACTGAATCAAATTGCTCTGCTGAATTATCTTGAGAATCATCATACCGTTTGGGAATATTTTTCAGCCTGAGTAAAGCAGGGGAATGGACATCAGAAGGTTTTTTTCTCTTATTTCAGACCAAATTACACACAAAAACGCACTCTCAAAAATTTAATACTTGCTTTTAGGGTCATAATCAATCTATGAGTCTCTTCAAGGTAAAGCGATTTATTTTGCAGAGCACAATTTGCTGTATCTATCCTACCAAACATAAGAACAAAGAAAAAAATCAAAATAATGTATTAGTTTTAAAAATGAGGCAGCTTTATATCCAACTTTGGTTGAATCACTACCTGAAATTGTTGTAAAAATTCAATCAGAGCTGTATATTTTGAAAGGAAAGATGAAAGTGACTTATATCTGAATGTTCATCTTGTTGGACACAGTGGTAGGAGGTGAGGTGTGTCATCACATTTTACAGACTGAAAAAATGCTAGTCTCTTAGAAGAGTCTCACACATAGCCAACTATATCCTTGACCACGTAAGGTACATCTCTGCACTTCGAAATTGATGAAACGGTATCTTGTACCCCTTAGTTCAATAAATGTGCTAAGCAATGTACATATAAAGCTCTTTTTTCCATGGCTAATATTTTTGCTTGCACTCCATTATACGTGTATGCCAGAAATGTTGGCTGCAACATTTACGATGAGCTATCCAAAGCGAGCAAGGATATCACAAATAATATAAAATAAGGCAGAAGAAGTAGTACTATAAGTTTCATAAAAGCCAAATAAAACTGTTCCTGTATCTCTAAACCATCAGCGATATAATTATGTATCAGGTCTTCTTAAGGGAAGATATACTCACTTATGCCTTCGAGCCTCTTGAGACTTCTCGCAGACGACACGTAGATCATCCTGATAGTAGCGAAGAGCGCACCAACAATGAGAATAGGAACAATCATGATGTAGTTGACGACAAGAACCATCGCCAATATACCAATCATCAACAGGAACACCTGTCCACACAATTATGTACATTATTACTACTTATATCGACTAAGTATTACATTATTTTCATGTTGCACAGATTAGTTACTTTTATTTTTGTTTTTATGTGAATACAGTTTCGCAAACAAATATCTGGTACTAGCATACAAACCAAATAAAAGTAGTTATATCTTGTTTATTACGATTTTCTTTCGTTAGTCATGTTATACACCAATAAATAAAGTAAACTGAGTACTAAGCAGTGGAGTTACGTTGTTATTTAAATATTATTTATGAATTTATAAGCCACGGTTGGTTCAACGGCTTTCACAAAGCGAACCGGGTTCGATTTGTGGCGGGTAGACGCGGGTTTTCATATTTGTAATATTGCCGGACAATGCTTTTGGTAGGTTAGTTTTCTCAGGTATCTTCCCCTTCCGTACTACCTCTTCATTTCCTAGGTCACACATCATTATAGGTACCGCACCATAATATCAACTGGTTATAAATGAGCATTGTGACATATTGCATAGAAAATTGTATCATCAACACATAGTAATTATTAAAAATAAAAGATTACCTTTTTTATTCTGAATAATTGTACAGTACTACATGTAATATTTTCAGTGCCATTTTTGTAACAGCTGTGTATCTAAAAGATTAAACTCGCCGTGCAGTACATATAGCTCGGAGAACCTTGCTTTAATCAAAATCATTTATTTACTAATTAATTTATCTGTAAAACTACAAGTAATATTGTTGTGTGCATTACCAGGGAAACATCGCCAATCGCTTTCGGCAGGAATTCATCAATGGCTCCCATGTCCTTCGAGAATCGGTTGAGTATTCTTCCAGAAGGATTGGTATCGAAGAACCTCATCTTCGCCCTGAGAATGTTGCTGAACATAGTGTTGTGAAGATTCACGGAGGCTCTCATACAGAAGATGTAAGATATTATGGACCTATATCCCACAAGCACCACACACACAACCAACATGACTCCGTAGATGATGATAGACTGGGTCGTCGTTAAATTAGTCGAGGCAGACACGAATTCTGTTACGGGTTCCGAAGTGTTATTGTCTGTTTCATAATAGAATAATCTTTCTTCTTCCATTGTAGTCCTGTGAACAGAAAGAAAATATCCTGATAAATACCTTGGATGCACATATTTTATTGTGTGTTGTTATAAAAGTTAACATGTCACTTTCTCACATAGCTCACCAAATTCTAAGGGTCATCTTCGACATCGAAGTTGATTTAAAAATGCATATCATTAGAATAACAAAGCCACTATTTGATACGTTTTGTATATATTTCAGGCAACAAAAATTGTGTTGACTCAAGTATGTACTTGTTCCGCCATTCATTAACGTTTATTTGGTGGGCGAGAGGTCAGACCTCTCGCCTTCCACCAAGGCGATCCGGGTTCGATTCCCGGCGGGGTCGGTCACCGGATTTTCGCACGTGGGAATCGTGCCGGACGATGCCGTTGGTGAGCGGGTTTTCTCGGGGATCTCCCGTTTCCCCCGCCCATTCATTCCGTCGCTGCTCCACACTCACCTCGTGTCACCTATCACCAGCGCTGAAGACCTCGATGTTAAGCGCTTAAGACCTCGATGTTAAGCGCTGAAAACGTCGATGTTAAGCGCTGACCAAATATCTCTCACTCACTCGCGTTTAGTACACTACTACGCACATATTCGTACAATGTAATGTTGGTATTAAGAGACATCTCCAGTTATTGGTAGAGACGGAAACATTTCGCGGGTTCGCTGACATGTAGACTAGCCTCCAATAATATGTGTAAACTCAATCAGACAACAGCTGTTCATTGGCTGCTCGCTGATACAGTAAAATGTATCTGTATTTAGTCACATTGTTATTATTGGCTCAGAGATTTCAAGGCGGTGTCAAATTAGTCATCAGCTAACTGTGAAAGTAGCACAAACTTACAATTGCTGAAATTCTAGCTTATGCCTGAATGAAAACAGGAATTTTTCAAGTCTCTAGCTATACGTCACACCCTGCATTTATCATACGAAAATGAACAATTGTAACTAGAGAGGTGACAGATGCTGTGAGGCTAGCGACTGCACCTTGGAGGCTGGCAGACTCACCACGTGCTGGCCCAGAAGTCGACAGCACTGAGAGCCACCTGTGACACGACCATGACCAGCAACACGTAGAAGGCGTACCACCAGCTGCCAGCTGACCTCACATAGCTGGTGTACGTGTCCCATTTGACAGCGCCTGATGTCTGCATCTCCTCTTCCAGCTCCGGGTCTATCAACTCCTGCTCCGACACCATGCTGCTCTGCAAACACACACACTCACACTCGCGTCCCTAGCAACCAACATAAAGACACTTGGAAAAACACACAAAACATGTATCAGCCCTTTAAAGCAATGACATAAGCGTGGTTGCTGAAAACACAGTTAAAACATTGAGGTAAATTATTTTACAATGTCTTCCGCTCCGGTTGTCTTGTTAAGCTGTCAGTTAAACTCCGAGCTGGTATGAATCGTTAAGAGACTACACATAAAGCACTTTGATTTATTAATAAAAACACTGGTAATGAATTTGAATAACAATTTGGTGCGCTTTGTGCCATCTTTGGTTTTGTCAGGTTGTCATTCCGGACCACGCTCTTGTTGCTCACCCTTATGTCGCGACGTAGATGGTAACTATGATTCACACAACTTGAGTGAATTTTAACAGTTCGGAGGACTTGCTCTGAATGCGTTGTACATGTTTGACAATATGCCAGTTGACATTTTTGTTTCTAAAATTAACCTGAGAGGCCAGTTTCCCTGTATGTTTGTCTTTCATTGTGACAACCACGCTAGCATTAAAATTAAAAACAGAAATCTAAAATATGTCCAAATTTAATGAACGTATATGAAAGTTATGCCTAGTCTGAACTTAATAAAACTAACAAATACAGAATGAACATGGATAATGTCATCATCTATGGAACTGGACAGAGAATATTAATGTGTTACGGTCATCTAAATATAAAGTATGATGGAGAGTGGTTCGAAAAAATTTGTAATTGAGAACCACGTGTAACAAGGAAGAGAGGAAGACCAACAAAAATATGAAGGCAAGGAGTGTAAGAAGCTGTGAGAGTCAGACAAGTACAAGGAGATGATATATTCGATGGAAAAACTTGATAATTGGATAAGGGAAACACCAATTGCTGTCTGGATTTAGTTTCTTGGACACACTCCATTTCAAAATGAATCAATGTCTTTGACAGTCATTCATTTTGCAATGGAGTATGTCCAAGAAACTAAATCCAGTCATTCACTCCCATTGCACAGTTCTTTCAAAGATCATTTCAATTACTGCAATATACCTAATTTATTAAATTATACACATGAAAACGAGTTTACATGACTTCAAATATCGTGTGCAAGATATATAAGTGTAGGCCAAACAGTGGAGACAAATTTTGTGAGAAGAAAATTGATTTATAAATGTTTAAGTTCATGAGTAGTCATTACAGTTAGAGTTGTGTTACAATGCAGGATTATGTACAGTTACTAGTTTTTCAAAGCTTCAATGTACATGCGAATTGTATGATAGTCATTCTGATAACGTCACAGGAAATGCTCAAAACACTGACGACTCTGCTCCATCCTGTTTGTTTCTTATGTGTGTATGAACAACCACTAAGCCACATTATGTTACAAGGAATAATTGTTTAGGTATTACTCAGTTTAGACATACGATTACTTGAAAACAGCAGTGATACAATGTAAGCTATATGATGTCTCGGATGTAATAACTCTACACAAATAAATAATATTATATTTGAAAGATCTGTGGAATGGGAGTGCATCACTGAATTTAGTTGCTTGGACATACTCCATTGCGAAGTAAATGACTGTCAAAGCTAAAGATAATAGAAAAACATAAATAAGAAAGTATGCTTACCATTAGTTATATATATTTCCAGCTTCCTCATCAGTCGCGTTCGTGTTCCTTAACCCTGTGTGTCTACCTGATGACGGGAACAGATTCCAGTTCCCGAAACGTCGTTATACTGTATGTCTGGAAAACTACTACTGTGTTTTGTTTCGTCTCATCGTTGCATTGTTTGTTGTTTTTCTGTTTTTGTCTGATATCTACTGTTTTTTTGTTTCATCTCATCGTCGTGTCGCATGTTGACTTGGGTTGTTTTTTTATTTTTATTATTTTCATTTAATATATGTTCGTTCCTTGTTTTATTTGACCAGATTCCATTTTTTTTAATTTTATGCTGTGTATGTATCCTTTTGACTAAAGCATAATAGCTTATTTATGTTTTTCTATGAACTTTTGTTTTCTTCGACAGTCATTTATTTCGCAGTGGAGTATGTCCGAGCAACTAAATACAGCCACAAGTAAATAAGCTTAGTTAACCACATTCCCTAATTAAACCCTCACATATAAAACTAACACAATATTAGTGGGTTAAAGTACAATATCATCATCATTATTATTTACAGAGAAATCCATCAGGCAGTTAGAAAATCGTGTATTTTGTGTTATTTACATTACCTATTCTACCAGTCGAACCATAAAAACAACATAGCACTGTACAATTTATGTATTAATTTACAAATGGTTATTTTGTAGCAAGTACGTAAACACATCAAGAAAAGAATTCAGTATGATGATAATGTATAACACACGTCTAAATAAAACTGCAGGGTAATGAAATATTTAAAATTTTTAATGTTATTAAAACATGATTAATAGTTAAAAGCATTTTTAATTAAATATATTGTTGAATTATTACGACATAACTTCATTTTTAGGTACAAATAAAAATACAAGTAGATAAAAAACGGCTTAATGACTAACCTTTCATGAAGTCACCTTTGTTTGATTTGGGTTGTTATGTTTGCAGCTAATATACATGATTGTTTGAAACATCGCCCGAAATGCTTCGGGTGGTGACTCCTTGCATAAAATGCTGACAATTATTAAGGCAACGTATAGACTATCTAGACACGTACAGGAAATATCCGCCTTTGCCATTAAAGTTTTAAATTCGAATTTTTCCAAAAGATCGAAAATGGCGTTGAATATAACCATGATGTCTTGAACATTGTTCATTGTTACCGATATCTAAATCATACAAAAATAACAGTGTTAAAATTGTCCGCCAACATACAAATATAAGAGTGATCACCTCTGTAATTGCGTACAACTATTTCACCGTCATGAGAAATGGCCGTTCGACGTGGTCGACGCCGACAGTACATCTTACTGAACATAACGTGTACACTTGGTGCAACCTTTAACACAAACACACACAAAGAATTTAGCGACAACGTGAAAATACCTCGTATATACACTCGGAGGTAAACACTAAACAAGACGTAGTCTGACTGGTATTGCCAACTTACCAAGTACTGTCATGTCACCGCTAACATATTTGCGAGTGTTTAAATAAACGAAACTGTATGGACTTTTACATTAAGAGTACCCTTTCGTTCAGTATGACCTACTGAGTGCTACGAACATGACAAACGGCAATTTCTCATGGTGTCGAAAATAATGTTGTATACCATTGAAAAGGGGGAGGTCACCCTTACGTTTCCTATGTTGGCGGACGATTCTAACGCTGTTATTTCTCCTTATGGTTAAGTTATCGATAGCACTAAACATGTTAAAATAATTCTGGTTTATTCCTATGCCGTTTTAGACGTTTTCCAACAATTTTAATCTAAAATTAAAATTTCATGGTGGATATCTCCCTTACGATTTTAGCTTAGCTATAGGTTGTATGGCATAATGGAAAGCATGACTCACAACGATTCATCTCCGGAAATATTTCGATGAGTTTCTGAGCTTCTACTTGGAGAAATTTAATTACATTTTATATAATTATTTATTATGTCATGTAAAAGCACTAGCAGATGTATTTCTTACTTACGGCAGTTGATATAATAGACATCTGTCTTGCATTGCGAGTGAATCTTGAATCTCGTGTGTCTTGAACTTCTACTTCAATGTCATTGGTCTGCTGCGGCAACAGCTTGGCGAAGTGCAACCCGCTATTCAGCATCTCGTTATACGTGCCTTGGTTTTCTATTTGACCCTGAAATATAAAAACTGTATAAACAAAATGGAAGAAAATCTAACAATGTGAAAATTGTTTCAAAAATGAACGCCATGGATAATTTGTTAGGCTCATTTAAAAATGCTATTCAGGCTCAATGCCAACAATCAAAACTAATTTGTTTTTTATGGATGGGACCAGCTGTTATGAAATTATCGCATTAGATTTATTGGTGTTCATAGTATATGGAAGCAGCAATGATAAAGTTTGTTATAATATAGAAGGCATATTCGCGATACTTTAAAATATAAACATGTAAATTACCAATTATTTCTTCTTACATTTTTCCTCTGAAATGCGCTGAAGAAAGATAAATCAAATACTTGAGTTCATAAATAAATATCAAATGGGGAGGATACCTGATGACAAGGGTACCGCATCCTGAGAACAGAACTTTGATTGGTCGCTCGCAGGTATCTGCATTCTAGCTTCGGAAAGGAATTTTTCAACAGCAATACAAATCATAATATAGGCTAAACCATTTTGCTATGCACATTGGGATAAATTCCGTAATTGTGGAGTGTTTTAACAGGACTTTAAACACACAAATGTGTGAAAAGTTAACAGCGCCCGTAGGCATCTTTGTGCACCGAAGGATGATATTATAGAGTTCAGGTTCTACAGTGGATAACTAATGGTATGCGAAAGAATGTGGTGAATGGGATTACCCCGAGAAAACCCTCTGTCAAATGATATTGTCCGCCATGTTACAGAATACAGAAACTTGGGATCGACCCGGATCGCCTTGTTAGGAGGTGAGTGTGCTGTCCGTTGGTCTATGGATCTGCCCATCTACTTAATAAAACTCTATCACTGGCTGACAGACAATGTACAGCTAAAACCTCTGGGTCTAGAAGAATGAACTTTTGCATACAAGTTTTTTTAACGTAGGTGAGTACTATAGAAGGACTTTTGAAAATTCATTCTTTAAGGGAGTTAAATAGGGGATGAAAGTTTGTATAGAAGTTCGTAATTTTTTAAGTTAGAAATATGATAATTGCTGTTTGGGCTTCTGTTTGTAAATAAGTCCATTGCATCAATTTTTGGATAGGAATTCATGCCCTAAGGGGGGAAAAAATAAGGGAAGAAAAGTGTCACGAATCGACCGGAAGATAAAAGTACGTAAACGCATAGGAACTGACAGGGAAGAAAGAAATTCAGATATATTTATGTTGAAACATGTATATGCAATTAAGTATCGTTTTGTTAATTTAAATAAATAATTGTATTACATAAATAACAACCTGTGATTTTTTTAATGAGACTCAAATACTTGTTAGAAATACATTTTTTTAAATAGAGACGACTCACATATCATGAATTTGAAATTAATGGTAAAAAAGAGGGCATGTGCAGGGCCATAAGAGAGAAGTCGGATGGTTGCTGAGATGTTGCCGACGTTTCAATCTCATTGAGCACATTTCTAGAATAACACAGAAACAACTGCACTGATTACAAATAAAATAGTACACTATCTCGGTTATTTACATGTGTCTGTCGCGATTTCATTCTATAATGTACGCTGCTGAGAGTATGAGAAGCGACACAGTGGTTACTGATTTCTTGGACTCCCATTTAGGATTCTACTCCAGATGCGGCTATACTGATTTCTGTGTTCTATGCTTCCCCGAGAAAAAAAATCTAGTGAATATCAGCTTGGCCCTCCTTATTCTTCGTGCTCTTAGGTAGGCTAATTGGTTCCGACTCTTATTACCTCGCTATTGGTGATATAACTCACGTCTACCAACCTACACATAGCTTGTAGTTCCTCGCATATACCAACATACTCACTACTTGTTGTTTCACATTGTATGTGAGTTTCTATAAAGTATTGAGATAATTAAAATAACATAAGAAAGTCACATAGTTATATACATTTCACATGTACAAACATTCAGGATATAGGAATTTAAATTTTGAAAGCCTGTGGTCCTATACCTCACAATTATTTGAGGATCCTGTTACAGACAACTAAACTGGATTATTGTCCAGGTGACGGTGCCTTAACAATGCTTTTATCGCAGCTTGGGTTTGATAGGTCGTCGCATGGCGTGGAAGATTACCTGTTGGTCGGACATCGTCTTGACATATTTGTCTGCTGATTGACGAATGACTGGAGCCACGATCTTGTCGCGAAAATATTTTTGCACCATTACGTTTCAGCAGCTATGCTTCATGGTTATTGGCAGCGTGTCTTTGTTCAGACTGGTCTCTCATTTGACCGCACCAATCAGAGTTAGACAATTGTGACATCATTAGGGCAGGTAGTTTTCGCGAAACGTTTTTTGCAGCACTTTGTTTCAGTGCCTTACGTGCGTACCTGCATCTCTGCTTTGTGGTCAGTGATTGGATGCGTCAACATAGAACGTCTGGAGGTTAAACCTGCAAATCACAGACGTGTTGTGTCACAGTTATCCATGTACTGATTGGCATAGTCAAATGAATAATGACTCTGTACAAAAACACTCTGGCAATAATCATGAAGTTGAGCTGCAGGTGTACATGTAAGACACTGAAACAAAGTGGGGCAAAAATCTTTTCGCGAAAACTACCGGGCCCTAGACATCATACGTCTGTGATTCGCCAGTAGAAACCCAAGACAAATGGGATTTAAAACATCCAATCACTGACCATGAAGCAGAACTGCAGATGTTCGCATAAGACACTGAAACCAATTGATGCAAAAATATATTCGCCATAAAATCGTGGCTCTAAGAATGACTCTAATCATAATGCTGGTCACTGCCGCCATATTGCAGGCTCGCGAGGGGCGAGTTCGACACACAAGCTGTAGTTTTACTTAATGTTTATGAGTATTGTGTGGAACTTTCAATACCGATCCCCAGCCGAGTATCCCAGCAGCAAAACCTAAGGTCCGCCTCTTCCAGGTGCGTAACTGCGAGCTTGTCCCTTTGCGACAGGTTGACGAACGATCCTGCGTGACTTGATTGAATAGTGTCATTGCAAACTACTATTTTGCGGCGAAAAGATTTTTATACCATTTAATTTGAATCCCTACACTGAAAAAAGAGTTAAGTTGTAGGAACCATACTTATGTTAAAATAAGGACAACAAAACAGTTTGGTTGTTGGTACTACTCTGGACAGTTCCTTCAATAATATTTTTGTAGAAGTCACCATCTGGTTTGTAAAAGCAACAAGGCTCATTGTTTCATCTACAAAACAGATTGTTGACGGAACTGTCCAGAGTAGTACCAACAACCAAACTGTTTTGTTATCCCTATTTTACAGAAGTGTGGTACCTACAACTATACAATTTTTCAGTTTAATATAATGTGCACATCTGCAGCTTTGCTCGATGGAAAGTGGTTGCATTTTTTAACACTGACTTGTCATGTGGTTCTGCTAACAAAATACAGATATATGGAATCGCATCAACCTTATTCAGGTTGGTGCAGCAAAATGAGAGATTTGACTGAATAAAGACATGCTGCCAGTATCTATGACGCAAAGCTCCTGATGTACACGAAAGAGAATGAAAGAATACTATTTTAAAATATTTTCGGGACAAACTTGTAACTCTGCCCTTAACAATAGATAGTTATAGCCGTTATTTACATACTCTTTTATCGGATAGTGCGATAAAAAAGTTCGTTACTAGGATTTTTGAATCGACAAGGTTTCCCCACCGCCCCTAAGTTAATGATTCACTTTGGTAAATGATAGGTCTTAATTACATGTAAACTAAATTGTTACTCAAAGTAATCTGTAATTAAGAACCAAATAGTTATTGTGTACGACAAACTAGTTAGTGTCATATTAACAAAACAAATACTCACGTCATTCAGTATGACGATAATGTCGGCGTCCTTGAGGTACTGCAGCTGATGAGTGACTAGTATACGAGTCTTGTCCCCGAGGTATCCTCTGATACACAGGTCAAACAAGTGTTTGCCCACATGAGTGTCCACAGCTGAGAGAGGATCGTCCAGGAGGTACAAGTCTGCACTCCGGTACACTGCCCTGGAAACAAAGACGAACTTGCACTGATATCACTTCTGCAATACGAATATATAAGCTATGCCTTCACTAGGACTACACATCATTATTCCAGCTCCTAAAGGTCGTAAGCTTATAAGTCAGCGATGAAACTGCTGTTGGTTCGCCCACTTTGAGTAACTCCCCGTATTGTGGAGTAATTGTTCCAAGTTATTTTGATGGGAGAACTCTCACGGCAACTTGGTGTACTTTCTCTTATTGAAGAGCTGTCTGTACGATACGTCAGTCTTACTCATCCGTTGATTCTAGCCTTCTGTTCTCAACTGAGGGACACTCCTCTCTCGCTAACAGGACTTGTCTTTACGTAAGAGAAAAGCTCCAAATCGTTATAGATAACGTGAACTCTCACCACTACATCGTACTTTCTGTATTCGGAAGACCAACTTAACAGTATTTTCTGCTTACCTCGCCAGGTTGATCCTAGCTCTCTGTCCTCCACTGAGGGACACTCCTCTCTCGCCAACAATGGTCTTGTCTCCGTGAGGGAACAACTCCAAGTCCCTCTGGAGGGCACAAACTCGCACCACCTCGTTATACTTCTTCCTGTCGAAGGGCTGACCAAACAGTATGTTCTGCCTCACTGATCCCACGAACAGCCACGGCTCCTGGGAGGCGTAAGATACTTCGTCCTCCACATCGATGGTGCCTCTGTACAATGGAAGCTCCCTCAAGATGGCGTGCAGCAAAGAGCTCTGTAAAGTTGGTAAGAGTCACATCGGATGATTATGTTGACATTCTGAACTATTAACTTGCACTTGTGGTGATTACTTTCACTATTTTATTGTAACTACTAGTACAATTCCATGATAATTAAAAATTGTGTATTATAAGGTGTGTTTTATTATATATGTAAATAAGAATACTTTATTGTATACTCCAATTTGTTGTATGCTAGACGCAAAGAAAATTTCATCTACCAATTTGTGTGTAGTCAGCTCCCGATTACTTGCTATAATCGATGGATGTGAACAGTGGATAATCGGAAGTCGTTGACAATCCTCACTAATTGTGAGTAAACTGTTGGATCTATTTTATTTCTGTACAGCATCCTCATGAAGTTTCCAGCCTATCGTTAACGTGTGAGCAAGTAAGTTAAATGTTCACTAAAACAATTACATATTTAAAATACTTCTAAAAGAATGGATGATATTTAAGATTATCCCAAAAATAGGAATTTTCGCGGGTAGATTCATCATGCATTTATTATAAATATGAACATTTAAATTCAGAGGGCGTCAAATACATTTTTGTTGATTAAGTTATTTAATTTCTTCATTTTACTTAATTTTGTTTACCTTTTCAACTAAAAACCACATATTATATTTTTAAGAAGAAGGGTATCAGGATCACAATAGCACAACTACGGGCAAACCTGACATGTTAATTGTTTTGAATATTATTGACATTGAGATGAATGATCAAGTGAAATTTTAAAAACATATATGCAGCAATAGATTTTGATTAGTACTTCGGTCGATCGTTTCCCTCCATCTCAATAATCTTCGAACAAATTATCAATGGCTGGTAAATATCCGATATGGAACTATTTTCAGAATCTCCTGTACAAACAAATTTTCGGCTTGCAGACATTTTAGCGATATACCGTAAAATGGAGCGAGATTTTGCCAAATGAGGTGAGATTGTGACAACCTATTTTTTTATGTTTGTCTACAGATATTTAAAAAATGGTAAGTACATAACTAAGTCCTAAAGAATAAATCAAGTCTCTGAAAATGAACACAGGAATAAAAAAAAGTGTATGCTGTTTTATATATAATTAGGCTGTCACAATCTCAAACCGTTTTATGGTACTTCTGTCAGTGTGTTCCAACTATGTGATTTGTAATGCCGAATTTATGTATGGATGTACTGTTTCTTCAAGTTCCATTTTACGAGCATACCTTGCCTGAACCCACTGGACCAATGACGGCACACAGCTTCCCTGGCTTGATGTTCAGGAAAATGTTCTGTAGCGTGTCTTCTTTCTGTGTCGACTCCCACTTGGCATTGCCCTTGGTGATGGTCACCCCAACCAGGCTTCGCTTCTCTCTGGACTCTCTAGGACTCGTCAAGAGAGCAGGCTGTGCTCTCTCTTCCTGCATTAGGAACTCCTATCAACACGCACAACTTATCTTTGGATCTGAACTATTCAACGCGACGTAAAAACGCAAACATTATGACAATACATAAACTTATGAAAATTGTAACCAAAGGTTCAACGATTATCCTGAACACTGAATTGATTCAGGCCGGAATTCTCCATAAACTTAATGTCAACATACTTGATAATATATTCTATTCGAAGACTTCGAAACCAACTGAAAACTGTGAAGGATACAAGAAAACATTGGTGGGATTCTGTCTGGCAAGGGGGGGAGGGGCACTTGCTACCCCTATCTTTATTATAGAAAATACATTTGCACACTATTTTCACTTTTATGTCAAATTTTTTCTTGGCGGATATAAACCTCCCTTTCGCTGTAGTAACTTTCACAATACCTTGGTTGAAAACTGCTTAAATAGCTCCAGTTTGCACCTTTAAATCCGAATTTTGTTGGGGGAAGAACCCCTGGACCCCCCTTTTTTATTGTCTGTATTGGTGTCTCTTTATTGTCCCCTCAATCAAAATGTTGAAATCCCGCCCACGCAAGCAAACATACATATTATTAAATTGTATCGCTCTTTAGTTTTGCAGTGGTTTCGAACATATATTTTTTTAACGAAAATTAATATATATATGTATACCACAAATTCAATCTGACAGTTATAACAATTATATATCATCGGGTGTATCTGAATTTTCCTGTTGCAATTCACCAAACGGATTTTTTAGATTTTTGCCCCTGAAATAGCGCATATTTTGTTGTCAAAATAAGCCGAAATGAAGCAATATAATTTTTTTGCTAGCAAACGTTACATTATTTACAAAAACGCTCTGGCAAAATTGTGTATCGTATGACTGTACAGAGTCTCAAATTTTTTCAATGCATTTGGCTAAGAATTATTTGACTTATTTGCAATTGTTTGAAATAAATGAAAGATCTTACCTTAAATACAAATAAAAATATCGCACGGATTCATCATGCTTGTAAAGTATAGCTGTAATAGAATGTGTTTGTTTTGTTGTGGCGAACTTATGTTATCTTAAGGCCTCGCTATTTAGTTTTGCAGTAGTTTCAGAAATGATTTTTTAACGCGAATTGATACATGTATCCAAAATTCATCAATCAGTTTTAACACTAATTTATCAACGTTTGTAACTAAATTTTTCTGTTACAATACATCAAACGGATTTTCAGATTTTTGTCCTTGAAATATCACTAATTTTTTTGTCAAAATAAGCCAAAATGAAGCAAAATAATTTTTTGCTAGCAAACGGTACATTATTTTGAAAAACTCTCTGGCGAAATTTTGTATAATATACACAGCCTCAGATTTTTCAAAGCGTTTGGTTAAAAAGTATTCGAGTTATTTGCAATTGTTTGAAATAAATGTTGGATCATGGCCTTAAACACACAGTGAAGACATTTCGTTTGAATGTCAAAAACTATGATCTTTTGATGACAAGTTTTTCCTTGTATACACGTGTTAGGCTCGCATTCATGGGCGATACTTTGCGGCATGGTAGACTTTGCAACTAGTGAAGTTAAGTAAAACCATAGTTTTCCGTTTCATACGCGAAACTTTAGGCAAAGTAAACTTAATACGACACTTTCCGTCGATGTTGCCAATGACGCTGACTTGGGTGGCTAATGTATAAGTTGCTACTACATTGCCGAAACGGAGGTTAAGGGTTTTGTTGAAGAAACGCGATAGTTGAAGAAGTTGTCATCTTTGTTGCTTCTGCTCATAGGGCTTTTTATCTGGGACGTTCAAAGTGCTTCAGAAATTTACAGTTGCTATCAATTTACTATAAATTGCCATTTCAATAAAAAAACTATTATAAAATCATGTATTTGATTCAAAGTTAATAACATCTGATATGCCAACGATGCCTGACAATCATACAGCTACTAATACTGGTATGTTATTATGCTACAAGTAAAAATATTATAAGAAATTACTATTAATACTTAGTTTCGGTTGAGTTGCGAATATTTTGTATGGCCCAAACTACTACAGATTTCATTTCATATTTGAAACGGACTTGTTCAGGAACTTCCAATTGATTTGTGGAGATTAGAGGACTATGTCTGTAACTTGGGCAATATGCTGCTTTGATACGCTAACAGACTTATCTAGCTGACGAAGAAAGCTAATGACCTCAAATAGGTACTATAAATCAACAAGTAAGTCAAACGCTGTTATATTAATTTTAAATTGTTCCGGCATTGTTTCGATGTGGCCTACTTTTCGCACATACGTTTCCACAGCTGTTGAAAATAATATGGAGTTCCAAGAATAATTTTCGTGTCGCTTTATTTTATTTTAGATTTTCTCTTCAAGTTTCAGAAGAATTTCTCTTCCCAGTTAAGTCATCGGCGGAGATTTCTTTTTAGCACATTTCATATAACTGTGACAGTATACGCAATCTCTCAAATCAAGCAAGCAAACAAACTGCTAACTGAGCTCTATTTACTGTCGATATTCATGTTGTTTGTTTCATTGAAGGATTACGTGTCGCCTAGTTATAATCATTAATGTAAAATCTGAAGTGCGAAAAGTTTACTTTACCCAAAGTCTAACTTTGTAGGAATAATGACTATGAAACAGGCTCTCAGCGTAGTTAAACTTTAGGTGGAAAGTTAGACTTTGCAATGTACCTGTGAAAGTTTCGTTCACAAATACGAATCTTAGCGAACTTTGTTTTAGTCATAAGAGAGAAAAACACTGAAAAATAATTCAGCAATGCTGACAGGCCTATATAAATAACAGTTTGATAAGGAAGGAAAAACTGATTTAATAGAATAAAAGTATTTTAAAATCTAAAAAATAGGTTTTATGGCATACACCGTTACTAAACATTCATCATCTTGACATTAACAGAAAAAAAACTATCATTGTCTGAGGCATTTTTTATTATTTTATATATTTAAAATCAGAATAAGTTTACGCTCGCATGCACACACTCGCAATAAAATATAGAGAGATAAAAGGAGCAGATTAATAGGTTCGTGTACAAATAAACAGTTTCATATGCACAGTCGTATATGCCATAAGTTATACATACATGTTACATTACAAACAAAAAATACTGTAAGCAGAAGATTGTAATATTCGCTAGTTATGCATATACAAATTTTAAACGGACGCTGTTTTGTTTGGGTCGGGTGTGATATCCATCTTGAAGTTGCATTTTGGTTATATTTTCAGTCATCAGTTATGGGTAAAGGGGCAGAGGTTCAGAAGTTATTGATCTGAGAAAGTCTAAGCAAATAAAACGTATAGAAATTTTGAAAAATATTATCTTGTGATGTTAACTAAATATGTCTCTAATGTAAAGTCTTTCTGTTACGGATAAACAAAGTTTTCTTATGACACTCTAAGTTATACTATAGACACATGTGGCTAAAAGATTCATAGTAACTTTTTTTAGGCAGCTTCTGAATTCTATTATGATTGTTTGTCAGACAGAAATGTTAGAATATACAAGGTGCAAACACTAAAACATAAATGCTGGGAAAATTAGTACTGTCGCTACTAAAAAAACAACACCTGCATTATATGAATCGCATTGTTCTGAATAAAAATATCTCGGAACAAGACATACTAAGAATACTATTTTTATAGAAATGCTTTTTAATCTTCTGGGTTTCATATGACAATGTTGCTCTGTAACAATATTTTTACGTTTATATTTTCGCTCCCACTCACTTTTTTTATTGAAATAATCCACCAGATATCAACATTTGTATTAGTAATTATCAGGCAAGTTTCAACGTGTTATTGAAAACTTTTACATCTTTAATTTGTTATAGGTATCATACTTTATTTTGTAATACATATTTTCGTTCTTTAAGTGCTAAATTATCCATTATCAGGTATTCCATTCAGTTTTCAATAATGAAGCTTGAAAATAATTTTTTTCATGGATGTCTGTAATATTATTTATACTGTACTTTGTCTGTATGCATGTTGTATGGAGATGAAGACATACTCACTTGTATCCTCTCTACAGATACTTTAGCTTCAGCTCCGGATGTTAGGGCGAAAGGGTACAATATCGCCAAACTTATGTTGGTCACATTGAAGAACTGCGCCATCGAAAATACCTACAACATAACAACATGCAAATATTAACTTACCTTCTCAGATCTATTAATTTTTAGGGTTGGTTCAGATTTTAAATATTAGTATGAGCGCGATATTTATTAATACAAATGGACGTTTAATACACAGTTTCCTTTAAAAAAAATTTTTCATTTTCTGGCTATCAATTGGCTTGTCAAGTCACCGCGTACTTATGAATTTTTCGTTAACGTCTCTGATATTGTGTATTTATTTAATAAATAGGAAGTAAAATAATGATATTAACACAAAATCCTAAACATAAACATTTCAAGTTTAATTTGTTTAGAACCCATTTAATACTCTACATACAATAACGTCGCTTAAAAAGTTGCACAAGAATTTGCGACGCAAACCGTAGCTAGCTGTAAAAAATTACAAATTCGGTTTTTTTTTTTTTGTTAATCATGACACGTGAACGAAATTTTTAAAAGATTGGTCTTAGCAACGCTGGTAATAGTGTATGTGGAATGTTCTAGATGTTTCTTGGGAATGTATAAATAACATTGTTAAGACTCACCCGGTCTGATGTAATGATGTTGCCGAACAAGTAGTAAGACAGAAGAGTGCAGAAAAGTGAGATTCTTTCAGTGAACATTATGAACGACATATTAGCTCCTCGGAGGTATGATGCTTTCTTCACGACATCTATTTCAGATCTGTGAACCAATATTTAGTGTGTTACTTCATCCACAACATAAATATCATGTAGGGTCATGTAATTTGAAAATGTATTTTTAAATAAACAGTGCGAGATTATTCGTACAGAAATTTTATGTTGTTTTCCATTAATGTAGATTTATTTTAAACATAAATAATTAGTCGTAATGCTCAATTTTGGATTGACACAGTTTAAAACTGATAGCAATACTTAATAAGCATAAAACTAAATGTTCAAAATAGAAAATATGCAGTTATTACATAAAATAAAAAAATAAAGTGTATCAAAATTGATGAAGATGTAAAGGCCACTAAATAAAGCCAAAATGAGCTCCGACATCATTTAAACAAGTCGATTTTTGAACCACTCACATAACACGCATAGTAACATATAACAATACAAATATATGACGTTAATGTATCAGACCACGACTAGCGTAAACACAGAAGTGCACGCAAACGGCAAACTGTAGAACAATTGGCTGATGTACTGGTGTTTCTGAATTACTGGTCGTAATTTACATGAATGGTACAGAAGACAAAAAGAAACATTATTTGTTAGTGAACATTTGACTGGAGATGACACCCTACCAAGTTGCAGAGACAAATTAAAAATACACGCTCTCCGAGGTTTTAGTGAATTTATTGGCTGTGAGGATGAACGAATATAGCCGAGGAGAACCAGGGTATTGCGGGCTGTAGGAAACTAGGCGCTTGTGAAGGTTAGTTGCGAGTTGTCAGCGACCAAGAAGAACTCACGGCTGTTCAGCGACCTGCGCCTAGAGGCTAGACGACCTTCAATACAAGCAGTCTGTCCTCATGTACTCACTTCCTGGCGAGCGCCACCATCTTGGCAAATGGCTTCTCCCAGGCGTACATCTTGATGACTTGTACTCCAGACACTATCTCGTTCATCAGTCTCACTCTCTCGTCTGTCCTCACTGCTACCTGCTCTCTGAAGTCGGCAATTTTTTTGCTGATATAACCTGTGGACATGGCATCCGACACGAGTCATTACATGTATTTGAAAGGTTCTTGTAATGGGCGTAAATTATTTAGTGCGAAAATTGTAGACCTTCTTCTGAATGCATGGAACAGAGGTAAACCTTAAACAATCAACCTGCCTGCTTACAACGATTTTACTTCTTTATTTTAGTAATATTGTATATAATTGAAAGTAATTTTGTGGGAACAAAACACTTTTATCCAGTATGGTGACCGTTGCATTTCCTTAACTATATAAATCAGAACAATTGTTATGTTTGCACCCGCCCCCCCCCTTACCCATGGGAGTTTGAGTTATTGATCCCTGCATACGCCATTGTATGACAAAAGCAATTTTCAGTGTTATAGTTGGCTATCTCCAGCTACCTAGTTACATAGTTGTAGCATTAAGCCGACGAAATATTCTCTGTGCATAGTTAAATTTGACAAATGTTTTTGTGGCAGTTAAAATTCTGGTACTCTGCCTATCAGGATGACAAATCTGGTACCAAGTGACAAAGTATGGTACAAATACTATGATACGTCTGGCAACACTGGAGGCACTCACTCTGAACGGGCACAGTCTGCACGAAGAGAGAGGCGATGCCAACGAACGCCGACAGCTCCACGTAATCCCACAGGAAGTACGTCACTATGATGACCTGTATGGGCGTTATCCACAGGTAGTGCAGGAACTGGGTGGCCATGTCGAAGCGATTGACGTCATTAGACATGAGGTTGACGAGATGACCAGTCGTCGTTTGTCCTGACGACGTCTTGCTCAACCTCATCACCTGTAAGACCATGCTGACGATACATGAGCAGTCAAAGAGTTCCGTGTCCGTGTTGTTAGTTTTATGGCAACAGCGCGAACATTACTGTAATATATATTCTTTAATTTGGCGGCGTGGATTTTAGGCATGTTACGTTACTGCTGGGTGTAGCAATTATACAGACTGTTGCAAAATTCCATGTCAATATTCTAGGGAAACAATCCTCGCGTGTATGGGAACAAAAAGTGTTATATGAACATAGGTCCAAACGCGCACAGTTTCTGCGCTACAGTTGGCAATACATGACGTATGGTTGATAGCACGCAGGTAGGATCATGTTGCTGTGGGGCATCATTACAGCAGTACATCACATGTTACTATGCCACACACTACGCCACTAACATACAGACAGTAGGAACAACTGTGACACAGCAACATGATCCTACCAGCGCGCTATCAACCATACCTCATGTATGCCAACTGTAGCGCAGAAACGGTGCGTTTTTGGACCTATATTCATATAACACTTTCTGTTCCTCTACACGTGAGGATTGTTTCCCTAGAATATTGACCTGGAATTTTGCAACACCCTGTAGTTAAGGGGCCTTGATTTTCGTGAAATGATTTCAGGATCAACTTGTTCTCATGTCAACGAGCGGAGTGACGCAACGGTTAACTCGTTCGACTCGCATCCGGGAGGCCTCGGGTTCGATACCCGGCTCCGGCCATCCAGATTACGGTTTATCATGGTTTCCCGAAATCTCTCCAGGCGAATGCTGGGATGGTTCCTTAACAAAGGTCATGGCCGATTCCTCTCCCAGCTCCTGTCATTGTACCAAGTTGTTTGTCGAGGTCTCTGTTGACCTTGCCGCCGACGAGACGTGAAGCCCGCGTACCTTTCCTTACCTTGTTCTAATGTCTTGTGTTCAGATCTGTAGTTCAGCTTCATTGCCATTGGCTGCGTGTGTTCGTGGAGAGACGTTTGCAGTGAACCAATCAAAACAAAACTACTGAAACACCACACGTATGTGCTTTGCAGTGAAACGTTAAGATCCAAAACATCCAGTCACTGACCACGAAGCCGAGCTGCAGATGTGCAAATAAGGCAATTAAAAAAACTGACGAAGACATCTTTTCACGGAAAGTAAGGGTCCCTAGTTATAGCCTTCATTCAGTTTCGAAGTGTTGTTGCGTTCCAAGGAAAACTGTATTAGATGATACTAACTTAACACGATGAGTACGTCGCATTGCCGTGCCTGCAAAAATCAAACAATAAGAGTAGTTTGTTGACTGGATTTATTTGCTTGGACATACTCCATTGCGAAATAAATGACTGTTAAAAGAAAACATAAACAAGCAGAGTATGCTTTAGTCATCAGGATACATAGACAAGATCAAGTTCCAAAACTGGAATCTGGTCAGATAAAACAAGGAACAAAACAGAAAATAAAAGAAATAAGAAAAATATAAAAATATATATAAAAAAGAAGACACCTAAGTTGACATGCGACTCAACGATGAGACGAAACAAAAACACAAAGATGTCGGACACAAACAGAAAAAACAACAAACGACACAACGATGAGACTAAACAAAACACAAAGATGTCGGACACAAACAGAAAAAACAACAAACGACACAAACGATGAGACGAAACAAAACATAGTAGTTTTCCAAACAGTTATTTATGTTTTCTTGTCTTATTTTTAGTTTTCTTTTAACAGTCATTTATTTCGCAATGGAGTATGTCCAAGCAAATAAATCCAGTCATGCACTCCCATTGCACAGTTCTTTCAAAGATCAAGAATAGTTTGTTGTTACTAAGGTCGTTTTACTGAAGAATTCGTTTATCGCTTCTGTTAGAGTATTTACCTGCCATTGCGAGTCTTCAACTGGTCCCACAGACAACTATAACAATTATGTATAGTCATTCTTAATACCGCTTCTCTGTCACGCGTCAATGCTCTGCACTGCCTTCGTTTCTTCCATAATGAAGGATACGAAGGTTCCTATATTTACTACATCGGTATTTGCAACGTGTTTGGAGAAGGAACGCTTTGGAAATGTATTGTTCATTTATCAACTACGAATCAATTTCTTTATCGTGTATTTATTGGTACGAGTCATTGTACCAACCGATGTTAAACAAGTAATCATTATCTACGCTTACATTTACTGAAATGATACTTTATGACCGCATAATCTTCAAAAAATAACCTATCAAAGTCAAAATTTTATGTTATTTTATGATGACCATATAAAATACCAAAACAAATTATTTATAGAACACAACAAAGGCAACTAATTAGGCCTAATATAGCTTTAATCCACTGTAAGATGTAACTACCAAATGTTATTTAAATAAAATTAGCGACAGCAACCAATAAAATTTATAATTAATAACTTGTGTTTGACCAATAGTTAACAATGTTAAAAGTATGATCTGTGATATAACTAGTACTTAAATTAATAAATTACATACCTCTTTTTAAAACGGACTACAAAGTATAAATTCATATCTCCTATGAAAATACTTGTAATCTTCAAAACAAAAGCCGTGAATTAATGCTGAAATAGTTCAAATAAGCTACTTCCAATGTTATTGCACTGTGCATTGTATGAACTGTTGCTGCTCTGTACACGTCTTACTGTTGTCTGTTGCGTGTGTAACACGCTTTTCGTTTGAAATCTTACAAGTATTTCCATAAGGTACATTATTTCATAGATACAGTACTTTTAAAAACAATGTAATGTACACAACGCCTAACATTCCGATGATTAGTCTTGTGGAAATTAAAATATATTTTTGCACATTTTCATTTAGATACTTTATTTTTCTCTTTTACTGCACTGTCATCCAGTTCTGAACTATATTTAAAGCTTCAAGTCTCAAGATCCTAGGGAAGTTAGTTTAAAGCGGATAGCAAAGCTTACATAAGTTAAAGTTTCAAGTCTCTAGGTCATTGTTACCGAACAGCTCATTGACATCGACGTGACATACAACCCGACATGAAGCGGGCTAATAATGTCGTTACATTCACATCACAAAAACCGTACAATTTTCTGCACCAAGTTATTTATATCTTACGCGAATCCATTTTTCGTTGCAAGGAAATAAATTTAGAGATTAGCTACTGGAGGATACATATATGTGGAACGTGATTTGTGGATATCCTAAGTATACACCACACAACCACGTTGAACAGTTTCGAATTATATTCAATTTGTTAAAACTCTGCACATTCTTTGGTCACATGGACAGCCGGTCATCTTAATACTACCTAAACTCTTCGTAAACTTCACAGTATTTTCCAGCATGATGGGGTTCCTTCCGTAGGTCGAGAATAAATCATTATTAGTAAATACATCAAAGAACAACATTCGGACATAATAGAAAAAAGTTTTTGAACTTTGAAAACACGTCAGTGACACACGCTCGTTTGTTCGTCTCGCAACATATCGAGACTCGAAAAGGAAACTTCTACAGCAATGCAGTGTTAGAGGATGACAAACGATTTTTCGACTCGTAATTCTTTTACATGTGTGGGGATTATGCATTCCGCGTGTCTGACGTATGTGCGTGTTCTTATCTGTTTGCATGCCTTCTGTGATCTAGAACGACAAATATTCCCAGTCTGCTTATCATGTGCAGAACAACATACTGCTTTCATCGTGTCTACTATGGTGTGCAATATTATCCTCGCTGAAAATATGATCTTGACATACTTTTCTGTTGTTTAACAGGCTAGGTTTCCTAATGCGCGATCATGTAGGTACACATGATATTTTGTACATAAGCTGTTAGGAGACGTATGCACCTTGAAACATCTATTTTAAACTTAATTTGTGCAATATGTCTGGAACTAATAGAAGTGAACAGACTGTTCAAAATATAGTTCCATATTATTGGAATTTTCAAATGAGGCGAAAACTATCACCTCCCTGTAGTAATTAAAGTAACATTTTTTTACCACCTAATCAACGTTTTAATCATCAGAATTTATAAAAGTTTTATGCTAGTTTTTGATCAGTATGGCCAAATTAACAAATAATCTTCTTTGTCTATACGTGTGTGTATTATCCTCAGTATCACAGTATGTGATAAAGGTACGACTGGTTACAAAGGTTGGGAATTCAAAATTTCCTCCTTGTTGGTTACGCAGATAAAAATATTTGATACAATCAACCGTATTAATATTTTTAATTTCTTTGCGAAACAAGGTTTTCACAAACGAATCAACTCAGTACTTGGTTGTCTGGTATATTTAGTTATCTCAACGACATTGAAGTTGATTTAAATATGCATATCATTAGAATAACAAAGCCACTATTTGATGCGTTTTGTATATATTTCAGACAACAAAAATAGTGTTGACTCAAATACGTACTTGTTCCGCCATTCATTAACGTTTATTTGGTCGACCACACTAAATATTTTCTGCGTACTTTTCCTGTTTTACGGTTCATAATAGAAGAGCTGTCATCGTGTTCGAGGGAGTGCATAGTCATAGAATTGAGAACACTTTACTGATGATAATTTTAGCAGGTAGCATATTTACCTTTCTGTACATGAGAGAGCAGCAAGCTATGCGGATCCTCATGCCGACCACACAGGCGTTGAGGAAGGCGTGATGTACAATCAGGAAAGTTATGATACCGTTAATAACCAGCCCAGCGCCGTACAACAGAGCATCTTGCTGAGACATTGTACTGCCTGGGTTGAAGTACTCTATCACTTTCTTCAACAATATAGGCTGTATTATCCTGCAAATACGTATATTACTACAGTGGAACACTAATTTCAGACAAAATTAGTTTGCAAGGAAGGAAAGCAAATAACACTTGCATGAGAGTAAAAATTAATTGTCACGTGTTTGTTGTAAATTAACACAAGTAATTAACGAAAACATTTTTAAAGAAATTGAAGGAAGCTGCATTTAAAATCTATGAAAAAAATATTTATAAGTAAGGAAATATTGCTCACACAATAAGGAATATTTCATTTTCCAAAAAGAAAAATATTAAAATCTGCACACATTTGAAGGTAAAGCTTTATTTACTCTTACCGTGCATATTACACAATGCCTAATTCATGGTGTGAAAACTTGTATCGAATTTGGAATCAAACCTCTCCACCTACACCGAGGGGCTCAGCGCTGTAACCACTTAAAGGATTAGTGCAGGTTGTTACTCTTGTACTCTTGTTTGTCTTGTTTCGTTTGAAGTGAATGTGTGTACGACGGATGATTCAGAAGTCACGGAAAATATTTTATTTCTTCCTTCCGAAAATAATTCATCTTAGTAAATGGACTATGTACAGTTGCAAGTGTTCGCGTGCGTTTGAAATGTTTTAGTTTTTCATAATAATACGGGATTTACGCATGTAGTTACTCATTACTCTGCATGGTTTGAAGTTATGTCAACTGAATAAAGAGCGACATTTCTTAGTTTTAATGTGTAAGTATGGTTTGCAAGGTATATAAATGATAAGCATGGAAGTGGACTTTTGGAACATTATATTTTATTAGAAAGTCAGAATTGACGTCTGATTACATCTCGTTAAAAGTCATCGTAAAAAGACATTTCGTACAGGCACTGTTCCAATTACCCAATGGAATGTTTAGTTATAATGTACATTACTTCCTAGGATCACCGCCAGGTGGGCGACGTGACGGTAGGTAATCGTGACTACATTGCGTCTCTTCAACTCACATGAAATGATGTACTGGGAGCACACAGAAACATACAGTTCCAGCATTACGTAACACACGTTCTTAAATGAAATGTTCAAAATGACTTCTGTGAGCGAGGATACATGCGTCTACCCTCCACCGCATGGAATCCCTGATGAGCTCTACCGTGGTAACTAAGTGTGTCCGGACATATGTCCATATGACATATTTTCTTTCTTTGTGTGTGTAATGTTTTCTGAAAGTTTGGCCGTACCTTTTTGTAACATCCTGTATGTACATTAGGTATTTCGAGAAATTTTATAACTAATGACAATAAATTAATAGGACTTTTTACATTCTTACTTACTAGATGATAACTTAAAAGTGGTTACTCGCTTGTAATTACAGTTTGGATTGTATGGCATTATACAAATCAAATAACATCATCTTACCTTGTTATACAGCTGAATATAAAATTCAACGCCCCACAAAATATGTACTGCGAGGAGAATGCCTTCCAGATAGCTCGAAGCAGACTGGGATCCTTGGAGGATTTTTTGGACATGTTCAACTCATGATTCCAGTGCCTGCAACAAAAGAACATCTGATATAGACGGGCGAGCTCTTGAAGGTTTTACTAACCTAGCTGAAATGGAAAGAAAATTTTAAATATATTACTTTTCAATTAATAGATTTTAAAAATTACTCTTTAAACAAAAATCATTGCTTGCTTATTTACGTTTTAATGCAAACTGACAAACTAAAGAAATTCTGGAAAATAATTTAACGTCAATATACGTATATATCACAAAAGCATAATAAGCTGAATTATTTTTTCTCGGTGCCAGATATCCTTTTAAAAAATGTCGAATATGTTTTATTTTGTACAGTTTTATTTACAATTACTTATTTGAAGCGTATGCTGACATAACTTGCCTCTCCAACATATCGCCAAGATGCGCTGAGCTGTCAGTTGATACGACATCATAGAGGTCTCCTTGTTCCAAGTCTCTCTTGAATCCTGTCCAGAGAAAGTTTTTCATCCACCTTTAAAAAAAAGACAAAGTGACACAACAGTGTTGACACACAAAGGTCATGTAACGTTAAGTGGGCTTTACACCTCGTTGACAGCGAGGTTATTATAGACGGAGACACAACTTAGTACAATGACAGCAGCTGGGAGAGCAGTCGGCCATGGTCTTTGTTAAGAAACCAGCCCAGCATGCACCTGGAGCGATGTCGGGAAACCACAGAAAACCTTAATGAGGATGGCCCTAGCCGGGGATTGAGCCCGGGTTATTCCGACTACTAGTCCAACATGTTATCGTTGCATCACCTGGCTCGGTTGCCCTATACAGCCGCGGTGGTGCAGTGGTCAGACAACTCGCCTCCCACAACGTTCCGGGTTCGATTCCCAGAGCGGCCGATCCCGATGTTTCGTACGTGGGAAACGCAGCGGGCAATGCTGCTGGCCGGCGAGAATTCTCGGGGGTGAGTGAGTGAGAGATCTCGGACAGCGCTTAAGGCCATGATCATTCATTTATTTCAAACAATTGCAAATAACTTGAATATTTTTTAACCAAATGCTTTGAAAAAATTTGAGACTGTGTACAGTCATACGATACATAATTTCACCAGAGTGTTTAAAAATTATATACAATTTGCTACTAAAAAAATTTTTGCTTCATTTTGGCTTATTTTGATAACAAAATATGTGCTATTTAAGGGACAAAAATTTAAAAATCTGTTTGGTGTATTGAAACAGAAAAATTAAGATACAAACTATGACATATAAGTGTTAAAACTGCCAGGACGAATTTTTTATATATGTATTAAATCATTTTAAAAAAATGTTTTCGAAACCACTGCTGAACTAAAGAGCGATGCCTTAACATCGAGGTCTTTAGCACTTGTGAGCGGTGACTTGAGTATGGGGCAACACCAGAATGAAAAGGGGGGAACGGGAAATTCCTGAGAAAACCCGCCAACCAATGGCATTGTCCGGCATGATTCTCACAAGCGACAATTTAAGGAACGGCCTTGCCGGGAATCGATCTCGGATCGCCTTTGTGAGAGGCCAGTGGTCCGATCTTTAGACTTCTCGTTTACCACAGCCCTGCAATCCGTCGCTGCTCCGTTATTTATAAGTGGAAAAATGTAAAATTCGAGTTTATATTGGCAAACAAACCAGTACTCCAGTTATGTAAGTCAGTTGGTTATCGTTACTTGACGTTTCCGTAGTATGCAAAGCGTGCCTTTGACATATCATAACATCAAAACTATTTGATTAACTATTTCAGTGCCAGAAAAGTTCAGTCGTAAATAGCGTATAGCGTATACAAAATAAACACTACTGCGTGTAAACACTACAAATATTAAGATTTTTGTTACGACCATCCTTAGTTGTAGATAATATTTCAAAGCGGCCTGAACCGTGTATGGTTACTTAGATCACAGAGTAAAATTTTACGGAATATATTTAAGGATATTTACTTCCTACGTAATTTGTGAGTTATAACATTGCAACATGTTCTTCACATAATTTGTTCAACATTTTTATCCAAAATGGCTTTGGGCATTAAAATTTGACACAGTTTTACAGCCATAAATGTTCTTGCTGAAAAAGAATTTAAAAATTTAGAATTTATTTTACTTTATTAAGATTTCATTATATGATGTTAACGGTTTTATAATTTTGTCATAATAATTACAATATCAATTGTTAATACTGCGTGTAGTTCTCAACTGAATCAACGTTTCCAGAAAATGTTTGGACAAAGTTATATTTATTGGTGGTCAAGGTAGACGGTTATGTAGTGAGTCATTAGAATTAATGAAAAGTACGGCTGAAGATCAGAGGAATTTGTAGGTACCATAAAAATCATAGGAAAAATTATATGTGAAATGTGTAATTGATGAGGTTTTTAAATTAAGAACATAGTTTGTGTAAATATTAGAAGTGGGCATTTGGATAAATACTTTTCTTTGCCCCAGCTATAATAAGGATGTAGTCATGACATGATTAAGGTTATTTTACACTGTAAAAAACTTCCTCGATAGTAATGGTAGTTTTAATCCAAGCACATTATGGGACAATTACCACACTGCATCTTGTAAACAGAGCAAATGTAAGTCTGTTAACGTTAGTTCACATTTGACTGTTTACTATAAACATACATATGGCAACGCTACCATCGATATATAAGAAACAATTTTAACATACCTACTTTATAACAATCCTATACATCGGTATGGTATGTCGACAAATTATTTTTTACGGTGTAAAACCTGTTAAAACATTGATTAAATTATTTCACTAGGTATTGAGACTGTAGTCGCGTGTAAAGTATATTCGCTTAGACGAGAAGTGTAATATAGGAAGGAGAGTATTATGAAGTAATATATCGAGAGTTTAGAAGACAGCGTAGCTTATAGACATAGTTAGCTGAAATATTAATGTGGAAGCAGTAGTCAGATGATCAGAGATAGCCGAAGGAACCCTGCAATTTGAATGTTAACAGTGACGTTATCGTAGTATTTTAATTGACTCATGTTGCTTATATTAATAGTCTTAGACTTCCTGGTATTCAAAGTATTCAAGAGGGTAATTCTTGTGTTTCACCTTGTCGATTTCACCCACACGAAATGTTTTGGACAGTTAAGTGTTTTGCTGAAGATAGTAAACAGCAATATACGCATAAAATTTTTCCTAGAAGTTAAAATTACCTTCTTGAAGTATTCATTAAACATTATGATTTTTGATTGCATACACATAAATTAGCTTTAGACTTCAGCAAGTTTAAGTACTCACCACAAGAACATTTTTGAGAGTATGTTCGCTTTTTGAATTGGATTCGGATTTGACTTCTTCTTTGTGTTGTCCATGATGGTTGCCTATATAACCTGGAGAACAAACATAACAATGCAACAAATACTTCACCTCATTCTATGTGCATATCGAGGCAATTCAGCAATGACAAATTGCCTTTGCATGCTATATGTTGTAGGACAGGAATCATTTAATAAACGACGAAAACACAAATTCTCGTATTAAAACGTTCGGAAAGTAAAAAATACTGCACTACGAAGTATTCAATATTTTTAGATAAAAGTAAAACTTAAAAATTATAAAAAAAACCAACTGTAAGTTGGTGAGGACTTAGGTATCCTGCAGATTCCATATGATGATGCTGCATCAGGTCAAGGTGACTATGTTCTTGTATTATCATTGAAGTCACGTGATACTACATTTCAAATACATCAGACCAATAGAAGCTGCTCACATCCCTTCAACAACTATAAAACAGCTGATGATCTTCAAACGGCTGACTGAACAGATTTTCTTGAATCATAGCTAAGAACATTCTCGATCAAGTCACCTTTCAAACAGATAAATTAAATCAAAATCGGTTCATTCGTTTAGGAGCTACGATGCCACAGATACACACGTTAAACACGTTAAACTTATAACGACCTCTTTTTTGCCTTGGAGGTTAAAAACATGGTTAATTATGCAAAAAAAATTCACTTTCAACTACGTCGATGTATTTAATTTGTTAGAAAATGTGTAGGTTCACACGTACCGAAAATGAGCAAACTTATGAATTTAATTTTCAGTCTTTAAAACAATAATTTATAACTACAATTTTTGGATTAAAATATTTTTGCGTCCAGAAGTAAAACATACTTGGGTTGTAGGTCTTAAAATTATGCCGGTTACATTAAGGTACAAACTTTTCAAGAGGTTTTTATTCATATACCTCCTTACTAAACTATTTCTGTATAAATAATTTATATTACGAATCTTGATTTCCTGCCTATAGACGGTTCACGATAAAGTAAGCACTTTTAAAGACCATCATGTTTAGAACAATATTTGAAAAGTACTGAGACCCTAGACGTTAACTTTTGAGTAGAACACATGCTATATACTGTGGTTGTTACTAAGTTGCTTTGCTTTCATTCAAAGGTGAATGAACTTAAATTAAAAAAACAAGTGCTTTAAAAATGCTGGCTTTATCTTGGACGGCCTATAGTAGGAACTTTGCAAGGGAATAAAACATTACTGGCCAACTGACAGACAAAATTATGTTATATTTTTGTGTTTATTCTTTTGTTATGTGTATGTTAATTGATATTTAATTAGTTCCGCGGTGGCTTGATTGTGAGACTAATCGCTTTCCCACCGCGGCGAGTCGGGTTCGAATCCCTGTTGGGGCGATACAGATTTCTCGCTTTTGGGAAACATGGCGTACGTTGCCTTTAGTTCTCGGGTTTTCTCGAGGCACTCCAGTTTCTCCCGCCTTTGCATTCCGCCTACATAGTCCCGGTAAATAAGTCTGCCTATGTGGGCGTGATGTTCTTCCTTCAAGTTAACTTCCAACATTATATTAATATGTGAGTTTTAAATAAGTTAAATAACATATGTGATGACAGATTTATTATATATGCCGTTCACGATAAAGTGAGCAATGTATGAAAGTTTTCTTTCAGCCGTTTCACAGCCGTCTTTACTATTTTTAATATGAAAACTTCCATGTAACTAAAAACTAGTGTAAAGGCTTCGTCCTTCTGAAAAGTTAACAACTATTGGTCTAATAAAACATGTTTTCAATTAATGACAAGTTCTGCAGAGTGCACAGTTTATAGTGAACAACCTATAGAGTGGACAATCTATAAGTGAGAAACGTGACCAAGCTGAGTTTATTGCATCAAAATAAACTACATGTCAATGTCAACTACAAGCTATAGAGCTAAAACCAAATAATTGTCCTAATAGTTTTTATGGGCGTTGAAATATCGCATATCTAATATGTACACATACTCTCATAGCGCTGCTTTTTCCTTTTACTCGAAAACATATTTTTGGGTATTATATATTTTAGAATTTTCACAATACAGTTCACTTACCTGACAATCTGAGAAGCTGAAGCAAGTGATGTCTTAGATGAACTCTTGTAGAACTTACAATACGCGAGCAATGAAGCTGGCATATGTCTGCAATCTCAGTACGCTCACCAGACTGCCAGACACGCTCAACATTGCCCTAATGACGTTCCTATTACGTTTCCATTTTTCTGAAGGACGCTCCGTGTCTGGTATTGGTTCTAGGCTTACAACTACAGTTAGATTAAGACACCAGATAACTGGCGTCGCCATGTAGAGTTTCTAAAACTACGCTCATTATGTACTAAAAAGCTTAAACAATAAACGTTGGTGTGAAATTCTGCAAATCATGAAGACGGATTCTCTTGCGTACTTCGTTTTACGCGGGATTATTTAGATTAACACCTTACAGATTTTTTTGTCTGTGCACGGAAAAATTAAAATAGTTACGAAAGTAAACACTTAACTAAAACACTTGTGAGAACACTTTCGTGCTGTCAGTATTCTCAAAACCTAACGTTGACATAGGCCCGGGTTTGCCATTTTTTTTTTTTTTTTTTTTTTGTTATGCCATACTCGAAGAACATCATATGTGGTAAGTTATTATAGGCGGGGCGACGTAAAGCGAGTACTTTCGTAGGTATAACTACATTTTTCCTTTCAGTATATATATATATATATATATATATATATATATATATATATATATATATATATATATATATATATATATATATATAT
>PNEQ01001704.1:49416-67021 GCA_003012365.1 Medauroidea extradentata | reverse complement strand
GACAATGTGGTCGTGAAAAGTGATCACTTTATCGTGAATCGACTATAATAACAGACAGAACGTTAAAAAGTTATTACTGACAAGACAGCGGGCGCTGACTTAACACTGTCCCTGGCGGGTGTGCAATTTTCGTTCGCAAATATATAAATAATATAACGAGGCTGAGACCATGTCGACGCTCGTACTAGTCGAAGTGACGTCGTAAGTTGGGACGAGTTTGCTACCGTTCTTACTGTGGCGTACACGAGGTTTACGACGCTAAATACACACACGCCAGGGACTCAGAGATGACGCGCGGACAATACACACAGCTCCGCAGTTGGTAGGCGATAAGCTCATGGACGGTAGATACTCATTTGTTACGGCCTATACTCTAATTATTATTTTAACATTTTACTTTACGTTCCCGTTACTTTTAGTATTTCCTCAATACACAATACAAACGTAAAGTTGTAACAACGACAGCTGAAAAACAATTTGAGAATCTGTTTTTTTTTTTTTTTTTTACGAAAATATTGTGAAGTAGTCCATAAATAAGCTCAGTATTTCAAATTTGTTCAATTTATAATATTTTGCAGGACTCGAGCAATGCCATCTATAGACAAAACATACAATTCATTTACAAATACTTCTCAAATGTTATTTACAAGGTTTTTCGAATACATGTAAGAGATACCTGTTACATTTTTCATGAAATTCAAGTGTTGGAGGATAAAACTATGCTCAGAAATAAAGATTTTTCTTTATATCAAACATAATCAGCTGTTATTTGTAAACGACCATCTTGACTTTGACTTTAGGTTTTCATTTTATCGGAAACACCGGTCAAGGCTGCTTGACTTTACGTTTGGTGACGACATTGTATACGACCCCATAAAAAAGCTATATATTCAAAGTTATCGTAAAGTCAAATGTTAAAATCAAATGCTAAAGTTTTCAATTATGTAGAGGCCTTTAAAGAACATGTCCATAAATGGCATCCTGCAAAGTTGCACACATTTGAATAGAGCGCGCTGTGAGTCACCAGTCCAGTGGCTGAGAGCATGGAGGTAGGAACAGACAGGAGATGGCTTGTTGAGACGTAGTTGAAGCCAGATTTTGGGTGTTCCATCATGGCGCTGAGGTGTTTTGAGGTTATGGACATGTTGATGCGCCTTTAAACAGAGTAGTGCAACTTAGCGATGTATGGAACAACATTGATTAACGATGAAACAGCTTGAACCGGGTAACATCATCACGAACTTTTCCGAATTGCGGTTGGTTAAGGAGCAGACGGTTGCTATAATGGGACACCCAAAACGGCGGTTTCACGTAGCTCTCATACATGGCCATAGGCAGGCCTACCCGAAACTGGCAAATATGTATTTTTATACGTGTCCCATTAAAGTAAAAATCACAACGACCGGCCGTCGGATACGAGCTCTATCGACGTTTCTTCAGAAAAACGTTTCATCCCTTTTCACCTGCTTGAAGGTCAAATTAAAAAAAAAAACCTTCTTAGTGCTCGCCTACGACCTGAGGGGAAACAACACAAAAATTTTCACGATTGTATGTCCAGTGGTTTTGACTGCAGTTTGATCAGCCAGTCAGCCAGTCAGAGTTATCTTTTATTTATAGAGACTAGCTGTCTCGTTGCGGTTTTGTACGCATGTAATATAGAAATGAGTATCTAACTTTTAATTACGTATTAATTGATGATGTTGTTATATTCTCTGTATATCTTTAATATGCGATTTACCTGAAATTGGTTCGCATATATTTACGTACGCAAACTTTAAAGAAAAGAGCCTGTATCCTAAAGTTGCTTTTTAGGTGTTCACGTAAGCTTTATTTTAAAGCAAAAACCGCCCTGATATCTCAATTGGTTCAGGAGATACGGATGATTAATTGAAAACACGTTTAATTTTTTTGAAGACTTTCAAGGGCGAATTTTCAAAAACCCTAAAACTACTTTTTAGACATTTACGTGAGCACCATTCTGATACAATGATCACCTCGATATCTTAAGTGGTTTAAGATTTATTGAAAACACATTTAACGGCTTTAAACCTTCTTAGTTTCCGAATTTCGCAAAATCCTTCCTCAGTGGGTGCCTACATCGTGAGAGGAAGCATCGATTAAAATTGCGTTTCTAGGTCCAGCGGTTTGGACTGTGCGTTGATGAGTGAATGAATGAATGAATGAATGAATGAATGAATGAATGAATGAATGAATGGGGCACTTGGTTTTATATATTGTGGTGTTTTTGTGTTAAATAGGCTCACTCTGTAAAACTCAGTAATCGTTATACGGGAATGCGTGAGACTCGAAATAATCAACACCTACGCAAGCATAAAGTTAAATTTGATTTAATTCATCGCCAAAAAAGTATCTCAGGGTTCAAACAAGATGGCGTGGATCCGTTCCAGGTATTCTTAGATGACATTAGAATCCTACCTTAAAGGAGAAGAATATTACTATAGACAGGAAATAACAGTATCGCACGTAATATTTAATCATAGATGACCATTCCAGAACATTCACAAGATGGTAGCATATGTCAAATAATGTTAAAATTTGAAGCAGGAATACGAAGTAATTATAAACAATATACTGAAAATTCAGTCAATATGGCGGTGGAGCAACGAAAAACAATGGAGGAATATTAAAATAATATCTAGCTACAGAAGCCCTAAGACCTAGGCTGCTATATAATCCCCGTCACAGAGCCAGACTGCAGCACATCCAGTCGGCGATCTCAGTGTGTAAACCAACATGTCTTGATACATAAAAACATACGGCGGTGCTGGCTGGCCCTACCACAGTAACGTGATCATTTGACGTCACCAATCTTCTGTAGTAGGCAGGCTCCAGTCCTTCTGTCTACCGGGTAATACGTGCATCCAGCTCACCCAGATGAACTTCCTTCGGAATGACCCAGAAAGGCGAAGTCGTCGTCGTTCCTTGTATGTCTCGTAGCCTTCCAGCCATTACGACCACTCCGCTTGGTCTCCCAGAGAAAACTCCCCTATTCCTTGCTCCAAAGACAATACCGCTTATAGCATATAACTTATAAAACAACCTAATTACTCCTTCTTTTGGAAAAATATAATGTCTTACAAGACCACGATCGATTATATAATAATGGAAAAATTACAATAATTATCACTAATTACAGTTCATAAAGTAAATAACAGGATAGTGAACTAACATTAAAGTATTGAGGAATTAACTTCATGAATTCAAATTTCAGTAAACATTAATAACTGCAATATAGGCATCACGGACGCATATATTACAATATAGAGATTTATTCTAAGAAAACACTTGCAAGATTACAAATTGAAAACCTTGTGTGCTTGCAGACGGTATTAGTAGAAGTGTAGAGACAAGCTGTCGTTGAGAAAAAGCACACAATAGTTCAAATTTTTTAGAATCGCAATAACATTGCTAGGGAATGACAGGTCAACAATTCTTGCATTAATTATCACCTGCATGAGCTACTAGATTTTTTTTTTTTACATCTTACAAGTGTTTCCATAGAAGAGATTATTTTATACTTGTTATGCCTTTTATAAGATGTAATATATTAATTTATTATTTTGAGACGCTCTTCGCCTTGGAGCTGTGAGAAATTGCCGTGGCTACGATTGATATATTTTTTACGGTTTCGTAATACCAACAGAATAATAAATGATGGAACGGCTGTAAGCATTGCAAATTTCCAAGTTCCATCACTATTTTCAGGGGGTGGAGTTCGGGCAGAAATAGAATAATAAAATATCGCTGACTGAAAAGCAATACTGTGACAATTTGTCAACGTGAAAGGTAAGAAATAACAAAACCAATCACATAATATGCAGCGTACCAAGCAACAAGTCATGAAGTGCCCTGCGTAGAGTCAATTAAAATAAACTTGTTATCTTGGATTCTTATCAAATAATTTGTTAATTTACCAGTTTGCAGAATATCATAGTTTCAAGTCAAGGACTCGTATAAACTAGGAGAACTAATAGACTCTGCGCTGGGAATAAAAAAATTTTACACTACCGGAACAATCTTCTCGGCAGAAACGTACCAGAATCTGTCTCATGTTCCCTAGGATTAATTTCTGACATCCTCCCTTCAGTAGGATAGGTAGTAAGACAACACATTCCGTAATTCCCACATTTTAATCAAAATTGTCCCTTTATCCTCCATAACCACGGTCGTAGAAGAACAGGTCTGGACACTCGCCTATCTAACAATGTATTTTGCTTGACCCCATTGTTGTTTGGCTGTAGTTCGTCAAGTCACCGAGAATGTCGTACTTTTTGGCGCTGTTTTCCGGGCGGTCGGACTCAAACTCCGTCCAATTTTTTCCATTGTTAAATTTATAAAGTAAATAAAGATTTCTGGAGCCATGATTTTAAATTGTGAGCGAAAGGAGTGTTTCATATATTGATAAAAATACGTTTTGATAAATTGTTTATCTTAACGGAAAGGAAGTGGGCTGAGTTTAGTCCGACCGCCGTAACATCAGCGCCAATAAAACACTATATTCTCGGTAACTTGGTGAACTACAGCCAAACAACAAGGGGGTCAAGTATCCAGGCGAGTGTCCAGACCTGTTCTTCTACGACCGTGTCCATAACTTATTTAACCCTTCCTAACAAAACTTCTCTTTTGTTATTCCGCACGTAACATTGTTACATTGTACATACATTTGAAACTAACGCCTAGAAATCTTATCATAATACTGTTCACAATCTATTATACAATTAACATTATTCAATACTAAAATCTGTGACAATACGTATAAAATTGGAATATTGCTGATATAATTACCTAAGTATAAATTTATGATATGGAAGTCTAAACTGAATTCAATGAAACTTATATTAAACAAAGCATTCATGTCAACTAGTTTTTACGTTTTAAATTTCAAACTCTGTAATGCATAGAGTATGAATTCTATATACTATGGATTATTCCAGTCCAGAGGGAATACCTAAGATTTAAATTGGTATGAACCTCGATATCATATAAACACAAATAACTTTAAAATCGATATTTAAATGTCAATTTCGCAAGAGTCTTTCCTCAATTTTATTTATCTCCTCTAATACGCGAAATATAAATATGAATTACGCTGATGGCAAAACAAAAATATCATTTATATTAGTCTATTGTTCATCAGTCGTAACTAAAAACACACTTCTACAATGTCTCTTGGCGATTCCCCCGCCTCAGCAGCAGAAACTCCGCGTCTCGAATGCATCTCATCGCCATTTGTCGACCCGGTAGACGTCAGCAAACACTTGGCCGCAACCCTCCCGCCGGCGCGGAAGTCGTCTCTCAGCGTACCGGGAACTGCTTATATGTTAAGGGTTTGAAAACTTTGTAGAGAGCAGAGTTTGTTCTTTTTCTTAAGCCATTGTCGAATAGGGACAAAGATTAAGTGCCTAGGCCATAGGTCAAAAACTCTTCCAGCTTTTCATTCGAATTCTTGACAACAGAAATTCGTTGAAAAAAAGTTATGGGATTAATAGGAACCCACTCATTGTCTACAGGAGTTCTATATTCTAAAAGAGTATCGCAAAGCAAACACAGTGAGATCGCGCCAAACTCACGTTGCTTAGGCACCAAGCATACAGAAAGAAACAGTGCGGGAGCAAAAAGTAACTGTGGAGGCTGGTTTCCAGACACCCAGGACTCCACAAAGACGTGGGAAGACCCGTTATACAGCACCTGTCACCCAATGGTCAGCAAAACCTGCGAACAAAAAAATGTGTAGGTCAGTAAAATAATTGAAATTAAATATATTTTTGTTACTAATGATCCAATATCAAATAGTTTTCAAAATTTAAATTAGGATTTTCAATCCCATGATTTGAATCATGTCATAAAATTTTTATTTACATTAATAATTTTATCTGTATAAAATAAATGAATACAGCAAATATCCAAACATTATTTAACTGACTACAGAATAGATACAATGCAAAATATCACAGGACTTGGCTTTCCACTTTCAGATTGATAAGAAAGGATTTATCACATGACGACCAAATATCGCGTGTTAAAATACCTACGTCCAAGAATTACATAATATATTAATCAACAACTACTTGCTTTTTTTCTTGTGTACTAAGTGAAATATCCATTCAAATGTTTCCTTCCTGTTTGTTGAGACATTTTTGCTTATACCACACATATCCGCAATGCCCTCGCAGCTCAACCATTGGCCAAAAACATAAATTACATAACATCATCAAAATTTTATCATTTTATTATAGTATACATTAAGCATTTGCGTTGATCAGATACATTTCGTGTTACATCGACTTACAATGACGTAATTCCAGGTCTTTAACGTCCATTTTTCCGTCACTCTCACAGCTGAACCGTTGATCGGAGAAAAACCCTTAAAACATTAATTATAGGACATTTTATCGTCTTTAATTTTGTACAGAATCAGTTTTAAGTAAAATGCACATTATCTGAGTTATTTTTTAAATATAGAAGAAAAGTCCGGTTTTTCACATGTTTTTGCGAGAAAAAAAAGTATATCCCGGAAAAAAATTGTTGGCAAACCTCAAATTCGTATTCAGCAACCCAAAAAACATAAGGGTACAAAATGTCAAAACTTCACCAAAACTTTCCTCTGGTGACTCTTTTTGAGTCCTAGATGCCTAGATTTATGATGTTTTGTGCCTTGAATACCCATAACACACGTCACTTCCCCCTAGGCGCAGATATCTAACCTCTTGGCGTGGAGGGACGTTATCTGAACAGTGGCGACCTGTTATCACGATAAAAGACTACAGTGTAGCTTGTGGCGATCAGTGAGCCGGGCAGCCGGCTGGTGCAAGGAACCTGGTACAACACGCCATTATGGAGCAAGATAAGAAACACTTCAATCCCAGCCCCTTGCTGAGAGCCAGCCTTGTTTCCAAACTCTTCTACTGGTCAGTAGTCAATTGTTTACACTGTGCACGTCAACTGCTAACATCTTGTATACACTGTACACTTAAACTGTTACAATCTTGTATATACTGTACACTGTACTTGTCAACTGTTACTATGTTGTATACACTGAGCACTTCAACAGTGACAGAGTGCGGCCGTCTTGTATTTAGGTATTTATCTGGAACTGTTACTTTAGATATATGTTTCTATGTTGGCTGTTCACTACTGGGAAATATTTTTCTCGTCACAGGAATGGAATGAAAACCTTTCTGTTGAAAACTGGATATTTTTTTAGGCAATATGTCATTTTCAGTTAAAAACAACAATTAATGCCATGACAGCCAGACGTTTTTGCCTTGCCGCAGAGAAACCAAGAGTCGGAAACAAAATGATGCATGCTTCATGATTCTGTAGTAACTGCTTGAAACAATTGAGGTGGAATGTAAGTTCTGGTTAAATAGGCTATTGCCTGAAAAAATATAACTTAAAACATTCATATGAACGCTCGCTTAAATATCATAACTAATATTGTTTTCAGAAAACAGGTTTTGTAAGCTACTGTTGATGTAATGCCACGCAGCTACACAATACACTGAGATAATATTGTAAGATAACATGTGTGACGTGCTTCTTTGTTAGTATATTGTGTACTCTATGAGGAAGAGTAGAAGGGAAGGAAATAACCTTGGAAACATGACCAGCCAGTCACAGTCTGCCTTTGATGGACGATGTTTATATAATCAATGAGCGCGTAGAAACATCAACAACGAAGCGTAAAAAATAAACGCCCTATGTATAATTAGGTACAGTATGTGACCACTCAGACTTCCTTATCCATTTCGGTGATATGTGATATTTTAAGACGTTTCAGAATAGTTCACTGAAAACTATGAACAAATTAGTATGTTTACTATCAACAAGAAGTTACCAACATAACTGACAAGTTTACTTTCCTCAAAGTGGATACAAATGAACCTTGAAAGATAAAATCGTTTACGTCATCTAGGAATATAAAATAATGATATTTATTTAAACATATGGTACGCGAAATATACTACAAATAAGTCAGCTTGCTTAGTAATATTCGAGTACCCAGTTTAATAAAATTGGGGAAAAACTTTCTAAGTTGTCTTTCTAAGACAAAGATAAAAAATACAGTGTTTGCTGACGTCTGTCAAAACAATGCATAAAATAGTGACGTTCAGATGTTGTTGACTTCAGATCTCGAGGAACTGTGTGTGTCCAAGTGCCATTTGACTGCGGCGCTAGAGAAGTTGGTTTACAAATCAATCTCCCGAGGTTATACTGTTCTGTCTGAAGACCGGATATTAATAAACAGCGTTGAAAGTGTGATAACTATTCTGCGGCAATTTACCAAAACTAAATTATCATCATCAATGTCCTGTATATGATTCGCTATATATATATATATATATATATATATATATATATATATATATGTTTATATGTGTGTGTGTATATATATATATATATATATATATATATATATAACGTTTTCGTTGTAATCGGTACATATAGGATTGAACAGTGAAATTTTTATCTTTGAAAGAACTGCAATTATTTTTCTTTTAAGAACATCTATGTATAAGAACATAGCAGTCATGAAAATAAGATGTTATATTTTGTTCATCCCATAGGTTTAGGTTTTAAGATACGAACTTGCTGGAATAAGTTGACGCGGAATATTTGAAGTTTTCGGTTCAGTTTAAATCTACTCGCAGATATCTGAGGGTCATCGTAGGGCAGTTATTACACTAATGTGTTGCCGTCTTATCATTCTGGCACATCTGATAACATCTCAAGTGGATTCTATATCACCGGCGCTATACGTTATGTACCTTTATTAGATTCAATATAAATGGAAGGGAACCGAAGTCAAGAGATTTCGGTTAGCGATTACTGTGGTCGTCTGGGTACACGTGTCTTGAGAGTTCGAGGCATAGCAGTGTGGAAGCTGTAAGGGCGACATAGCACATACATCACACCTCACACTAGTCTCTAGGCCACAATCGTAGAAGAACAAGTCTAGACACTCGCCTATCTACCAATGTATTTCGCTTGACCCCTTTGTTGTTTGGCTGCAGTTCGTCAAGTTACCGAGAATGTTGCACTTTTTGGCGCTGTAATCCGGGCGGTCTGACTCAAACTCCGCCCACTTTTGTTTCCATTAACCAAAACAACAGAACATGAAAGATCCCATAAGGAATTAGTCAACAACACATTCCTTCTGGGATCTTTCACGTTCTGTTTTGGTTTATGAATAATGTGTTGACTACAGCCAACTAGGCTTGCTTGCTTTATTTTTATTTTCGTTGTTTGTTTTTCTTATTCTCGTTCTAATATTTCTGGGACGAGATATATCGCAATGGCGTATGTTCACAATAGTATAGTTGTCATTCTGCTCGTTGTTTGGCGTTCTTACTCCTCGCTCAAGTTCCTGTGTGTCCACGAGGACAATCTCTGGTGCAAGCGTGCAAGGAAGACGTGTCTAGTAGTTTTCCTCCTGGGATAACACTGGGGGTACAACCGCTGTGCGGCTCGTACGTTGCAATCAGCGCCACCGTATGACAGATGCATAACGTTACATCCTACCATAGACTGTTCAGTATAAACTGTGCACTGCTTACAATGTTCTGTGAGTTATCATGCCTCCATCTTTACTATTTCAAATACGAAAACCTCCTTGTATCAAAAAACTAGTGTACACATTCTACAACTCTCAAAACGTTTCTTCTGTAGTCCCAATAAATACACTTTTTTTTTTTTTTTTTTTTTTTTTTTTTTTTTTTTTATTATTTGAAGTGTGCGGCAGTTCTCACTTTAAAGTGAACTGCTTATACCCAGGGGCGTCATTTAGGGAGGGCAGGAGGGGGAAAATTTCCCCCTGCTGGATTTAGAATTTTAAGTGTGTAAAATGTATTATTTGTATTTTGTTATTTAAATTATGCTAACTTAAGCACGTAAAACTGAAGTTATATTGTTAAAGTTTCTAATTTATACATGCTTAATTAATAAAAAATATGCAACGAGGTCACTGTCATCGAAAAAAAAATCTTCCCCTCCCCCCAAAGAAATATCTGAAATGACACCCCTGATACCACCCTGTCGGCAGGCAGAAAGACGCTTCTCAGCGAGCGAAGTAGCAACAAACATGTGCGCGCATGTGCCGTCATCTGATGCTTCGGTTTACGTAGCGCCATATAACAAACCAAAGACTTCCCAGCAATTGTTGCTGATTTACGTCTGTCTTCCTGTATACCTGTGACGAGCTTTCAGTTGCCTAGCAGTTATATATCACGCACGATTTACATTTCAACTCTTTATGTTTAAATACCTATTTCAATGACTGTTAACTAGAATGTAGAGTGGTAAGGTTGTTTTGTATGTACTTTAATAACGTAGGTGGATGAAGGATCTGTTTCTGCTGGGACTACGGGAAGACTTGAGACAAGATGACCTCTACAACGCCTTGCCGTCTCACTTGTCAGACAAGCTGGGTGACGAGATGGAACTGTAAGTAGTCTGTCATAACAACCGACTTATTAACGCCGTGATTCAATTAGTACTTTATTAATATATTACTAATGTGGTTCCATTTCAATGTGGTACTTACTGTACGTTAACACACTGGGAAGAAGTATTGTTGTATGTCTAGATGTGGCTATCGTATTATTTTACTGACTTTCGCATATTGTTTTGCTGAATCAGTTAATTTAAGTTTTTCATTGACAGAAAATTCAACAAAAAAATAGAAATAAAACATTAAACCATGCGTACACGTTTTCCACATTCCTTTAAAACAATGCTTTGAAATGAATGATGAATTTAATAGAAAATAGAGTAGTATACGTCAGCGCTTTTTATGTTGGTTACGAAATAGCAATGGTTGTGTAAACCGCGGTTATTTTGATCTTGTGGGGTAACTTTGTCCACTGAAAATTTTTGTATCTATGTCATTAAACGAAGAAAGTTCCAAACGTTATCTTAATGTATCAAATGAACTTTCATTAAATACTGCGTTAAACTATATATTTATTTTAAAAAACACAAAACTAATATTTTGAGTGGGCCAAAGTAATCCCTCAAAGGGCCACAGTAACCCTGGCTTACGGTAATTAATATAACGTAAATTTTTAGCGATCTGATATGTCATTTCAGAGTGATTGTTTTGCCGCAGGATGTGGAAGGAAAACAGACTGAGAAGAGGAAATAAATCTGGCAATCTTATCAGGTCCATTGTTAAAATGTTCGGCTGGGAATACATGAAGTATGGCCTACTATGTCTGTTAGTTTCTTGTGGAGCCAAGTAAGTATATTGCATTTTACATTCTGTGGGTTCAAGCATACAAGATACGTTTATATCATTTTGTTTGATGTCAGAATTGTTATTTGTTAGTTGGGTACTAACTTTGGCCCTTTCACACTAGCAAATTTTGCTTCAATTTTCTTTCAGATTTATTGAATTCTCTTTCTTGAAATGTAATGTAACGCCATGCTGACGTCATATCCACGGCCATTTTGTCTTTAAATTTACTAATGTCTTGCATTTCGTCAAAGATTTCCTTTCGAACATATTTGAAATTTTCTTGAATAAAAATTTTTGAGAACAGAAACGGGGGTTTCCTCACGTTAGTAATTCAGATATCGCATTCATTGTGTTCTGAATGCGAAATATACCATATAAAAATAATTACGAGCTTTTTAAATAATATATATATGTAATAAGAAATATTGTATTGGCTAAACTAAATATTTTTGTATCGTGCAGGGTTATTATATAACTATAAAGTAGCTACATTATTTATTTTGTGCATAATTTGTTTATAAATTGTGTAATAACTATTCAAGTGGTACCTTCAGTGTTTATTGAATCCAATTTTTTGAATCGTCGGGCTATTCAATAAATTGAAATTAAAATATTGCATTCAGTAAATATTTGAACGTGTAAAACGGCCTTAAGTCTCGCATAGGACCTAAGTGTTCTTGAAATAGTAGAATTTATTATCCACATATAACGCTGTTTAACTTAGTAAACGCAGGAATAATACTTTCATGTTAACATTTCAAATAGATTTTCTTAATTTTGTCTATAATGTAACCCCATAATTTTAAAACAAATGGAAAATGGAAAGAAAAAAAATTTTTTTTAATCATTCATAAATAGTAACCAAAAATAATTTGCAAGAGCAGAATCGTGCTCATACGGCTCAATGCATATTTATGTTATTTTAAAAATCGGTTAAATATTCGCTTTTCATTTTTACCATAGTAACGTTGTGCACTTTAAACGACATGTAATACACGGTCTGTTCTAGCTATCTACATGTATCAAGTAAATTAATTGTGTGTTTGTCATTATTGTTTTATTGATATTGTTTGTAAATGATTTTTCATCTAAACAAATGTTATAATTATTATTACTTGCGTCACTTTCACATACCTTATCTTACATTTCGCTACGGCGTGTTTGTAGTATAAATACTGGTCGTATTTGCAGCCATAAATCAGTAGAATTAAAAGAGAAACATTTTCAATTTTATAACAGTTCAATTATTTTGGTTGTTCAATAATATTCGTTACACTAATGTTCTGTAAATAATATATCAACAATGTGTCTTCACTGAAAACGAACATCACAAATCTCACATTATTTGTTGGTTACATGTCGTACATAATCTATAACGAATGATATTTTCAACTGCGGTGTATTGTCAGTACGGGATACTGGTAAATTCCGCACATATTATTATTCCCTGAGTTATAAATGAGTACTACTGACCGAGCGGAGTGGCACAGTGGTTGGTACACACTGGAATAATGTTCAAGAAGTCACGTGTTTGACTACAGTTAATTCCCTTCTGATTTCCTGTTTCCATGGTTTAAATACATACAAAGGGATTGGTATTCTGTAGTTAAAATACTATTTAATATTTTTACCACTCGAAAATATGGTCCCTTTTTCAATTAATAAAATTATGTTTTCTGTATATTCACAACTTCTGTAGATAAGTTTCTGATATTTTCTATTCCACTACTAGCTGTTCATTAGCAGTCACGTGGCAAAAATTCATAATTTTATATTTGCACCACATAGTGTTCGTTTTATAGACGTTATTTGTGACTGCATTTTGTCCTTGTAAAAATTTTAGCTCTCCTAGTTTATCCATAGCAGCATGCCAAAGTCAGAATTCGCAAGTTACGGGAACATAGTAATAATAAAAAACCCAAGTGCCTTACTTGTATGAAATAATTTACACTGGAATTTGATATTGTGGGCAATATGCTAAAATATTTAAAACACACAACAGTCCTTTTGTATTTTTTTAAAATTGCCGTAAATGAAGTAAAGTGTCATCATTTTCAGATGTTTTTTTAAAATGCAAAGGAATCTCATTATGTGTTTTAAATATTTTAACACATTGTCCCATAATACCTAATTCCAGTGTAAATTATTTCATTCAAGTAAGACACTTGGTTTTTATTATTACTATGTTCCGTTAACTTGCAAAGTTTGACTTTGTCACGTCACTACGGGAAAACTATGAGAGTTAAATAAATTTTTACAGGTGAAAACGCAGTCACAAGTAACGTCTATAAGCGATCACTATGCCGTGCAAATATAATATTATTAATTTGTGCCAAGTGAACGCCCTTAAGGTGAATGTGTATTGAGTACACTGTACAGCTTGCCAGTAGCATTGTGTGGTCACAGATTGATGTGTCCTACATCCAGTATGTATGGAGTCATATCCATTATAAACAATACGTGACTGTGTTGAACTATTACTCCGAAAAGATTAACCTTTAATTTTTTGATCGTATAATACTTTTATTGTTCTTTATCATTGCTGTTGGTGTTTTTGAGTACTGAGTTCTTATGACAGACATATTCCACGTCCAATATGTTTCGTAACACCGTGAAGGGCTTCTGGGATGAAATATAAATAATATCGAACTCCAAGCGAATGCTAATATGGTTCCTTAGTGCTCTCATCCTTGGACCTGGTTCTGTGGCCCACTGGTTCCATCTCTATGACCGCTGTTAACAAGGCGTCAGGCAATACTGCCCACGAGTTCTCATGTAAAATATTTGCAGTATGCGGTGAGCTTATACGTGTTAGAGTTTCCTGCGGCGGAGTAAGTGATATTTTCTGGATACTAAATTCGCAGTTAACAATCGTTGCTCAGCCATAAACTCACGTGTTTTAGTTTCACCGAAATTAATTTGGCAACAACACTTTTAATTACAGTTATGAGTTACTTGGCTAAAGACAGTTCTTCTGAATACTGTACGTGTCTAAATAATTACGTGCACTTCTGAATTAACATATGCTATAATGAAAATATATAGGAAATTCATATTTTACACATTTTTTAATAATTTACTAGCTCTCCCCAGCATGCGTTGCAATACCGCCTTTATACGGTGCCTCGTTCTGCTCCTATACCTAGTTTCCCCCTCCCAAAGCATAATTTATATTTTGGTAGAAAATTTCGCGAGCGCTCACACAGCTCATGAAAGTTATTTTCAATAAAAATTTTTAAGTACCTCGTTCCCTCCACCCCTTTAATTTTTATGCAGAAACCTTCGTGGGCCCTCTTATAACTCGCCAAAGATTTACTTTTTGCCACTCAATTATTTTGATATACCGTTCTGACCATTTACCTCGTTTTCCCAACCTCCCTTCTTCTTTTTCCTATTCCGCAATTACTTTTCGTGTTGAACCCTCCACCGGCGTACGACAAGAACTCACTAACGTTTCATTAGAATAGCGTGAATAGAAGACGAACGAACACTAATATTAGATGTGGTATATTTTATAAATGTTTAAACAATGCTTTGCTATGGCGTACATAATAAACTACCAGTTTTCTAATTGTATGGAATGGTTATAGGGTGTCGCAACCTCTGCTGCTGGCCAGTTTGATACAGTACTTCTCTCCAGACAGCAAGACTACAAAGACTATGGCTTATGTATACGCTGGTGCCTTATTGGCTACAACCTTCCTGTCTACATTCATTTACAACCACACAAACAGAGCAACAATGGGCCTCGGCATGAGGATACGTGTGGCTTGTTGTTCTCTCATGTACAGGAAGGTTAGTGCTTTACATCTGTATTACACAGGTACGTAACACAAGACACAAATAATTTTACACTACACTACTTTAAAAGTGCTTAGGTGCATAGTTAAAACGTTATTTACTATAAACAAATATATAAAATTTGGCATCTTACTTTACAGCAAAGAAATAATGAAATATAATTTCGGTAGTATTTATTCTTAACTTTAAAAAAATTTCATTACTTTATTTGTAGCATCATGAATTACTAATTACTATTTTTTACAAAAATTTTACCTTTAAAAAATTATAACTACAGTTTTCGTATATATTACTCCTGAATTATTTTGATACAGGCAGAAATTTTGTTATTAATATTTTAAAAATAAATTTTCTGGAAGGCTGCTTTGCAGTGACTCGTATTTAAACAACAATGTCCATTTAGTTGGATGTATAAGGAGAATCCAACACACTAGCCAATATCTTGTCAATTTGCAAATGTGACCCTTCAATTACCATTTAATTAAATCAAATCAATTAATAATCTCAGTTTACTCAAAGCAAAATTTCTTGGTAACTAGCAATTGGCATAAATAATTAGAATAATTACACCATTTTGCAATTAAACACAATTTAAAAAAAAAATAAAGTGTCATTTCTTTTCTTGAAATTTTTATAAATTTCTCGGCATTTTATTAATTCAACAAGTTGAAGTTCAGAAACGAAAGGCTTTGAAATTTTAAGCGAAATTATTGTTTTGATTGAAGTTGATGAGTTTTTGAGGGGTTTTCGTGGAAATTTTTCCATTGTGGTCAGTGCTCTAGGTTCGCCTTATATTCTACTTCTTGGGTGCAACAAACTTTGTCTTTTTACAGTGTGGCCTGCCCGAATATGTCGAATATTCTTCGACATTTTTATGAGTAAGAAATCTACTGGATGTACGCTAACTCGTACATCAAAATTGCCGGTCTGCATAACACACCAGTAGCTATATTCTACCATTACAAAATCTTCGATACAGAAATTTTGATGCAGTGTTAGTATATTTTGGTAGTTTATTTACTGCATTAAGCGAAGTAATTTTATTTTGTCATATTTCAGCAAACTTATACATAGAGACGTGCGAATTTCACAGAATTATTTGGAGACAGGCGAAGACTGCGCTGGCCTATACTCCCCCAAAGACACTGCGTGACATTAGTGTACAGAAAAACAACACAGTTTTTTGGAGGCCGCAAAATATTTTGTCAATATGGAGCACACCAAAATTTTGCAGTGGTAATAAAATGCCTTGTATTCCCTGTAAAAAGGTATTGGGAGTACCAATATTTTTGTGGTAACCACAAAAAAAACTCGGTGAGCTCTATAATGACTAAATATTTTATGCTTACCATAACAGGTTTTTTTTATTTGTATGCCTACGTTACAGGATTTGGGCATTTTAATTTGACTATTAATTTGAAATGTTTTTAAAGCGCGCCACATAATCAGCAGCATACAGATGAGCCCACAGACAGTCTGTTGTTGGATAACGCGAAATATGAATATCACTACTTACAGGCTAATTGTTTACACTGTACTTGTTCAGGCATGATATTTACCACTGCAGTGCAAATCAATATGTACAGTGCCATTTATATAATATATTTCGTTCAGTGAAATTTTAATAAATGTGAATGTTTGCGTATATGTTAAAGAATATATCAATTATTAACATCACTACCTCGTTATAAACTTTAAAAAACGCAATACCAATTTTGCAAAATTAATACATGTGTAAATATATTCAAGACATTTCTTTATACTCCAGCAGATAGTTATATAACGTGACTGTAACACATCTGGAAGTTCATCAGTGGATTTAAAACGAGGTGGCGGTTCAATTTATAATTCTAAGTACATGTTCTGTGTTGTAAAGATATTTTGTTTCATGGATTGCGTAGTAAGGTTTCGAAAGTACCAAAATAAAATTTCACAAGGATAGAATTAATGTCTTAGATGACGTTTAGACGTTCTCCTCTTCCTAAGCCATTGTAGATAGTGTTATCAACGAACTGTTCCTAAGACATTGGAGATTGTGTTACTACTGAACAGTTCCTAAGACATTGGAGATTGTGTTGCCACTGAACAGTTCCTAAGACACTGGAGATTGTGTTACCACTGAACGGATCATAAGACATTGGAGGTTATGTTACCACTGAACTGTTCCTAAGACATTGGAGGTTGTGTTAGCACTGAACGGTTCCTAATACATTGGATACCGTGTTACTACTGAACAGTTCCTAAGACGTTGGAGATTGTGTTAGCACTGAACAGTTCCTAAGACATTGTAGATTGTGTTATCACTGAACAGTTCCTAAAACTTGGAGGTTGAGTTACCACTGAACAGTTCTTAAGAATTGGAGGTTGAGTTACCACTGAATGGTTCCTAAGACTTGAAGGTTGTGTTACCACTGAACAGTTCCTAAGACTTGGAGGTTGAGCTACCTATGAATGGTTCCTAAAACTTGGAGGTTGTGTTATCACTGAACTGTTCCTAAGACTTGGAGGTTGTGTTACCACTGAACTGTTCCTAAGACTTGGAGGTTG
>PNEQ01001704.1:38022-48416 GCA_003012365.1 Medauroidea extradentata | reverse complement strand
ACTGAACTGTTCCTAAGACTTGGAGGTTGTGTTACCACTGAACTGTTCCTAAGACTTGGAAGTTGTGTTATCACTGAACTGTTCCTAAGACTTGGAGGTTGTGTTACCACTGAACTGTTCCTAAGACTTGGAGGTTGTGTTACCACTGAACTGTTCCTAAGACTTGGAGGTTGTGTTACCACTGAAATGTTCCTAAGACTTGGAGGTTGTGTTACCACTGAACGGTTCCTAAGACATTGGAGGTTGTGTTACCACTGAACTGTTCCTAAGACTTGGAGGTTGTTACCACTGATTTGTTCCTAAGACTTGGAGGTTGTGTTACCACTGAACGGTTCCTAAGACTTGGAGGTTGAGTTACCACTGAATGGTTCCTAAGACTTCGAGTTTGTGTTACCACTGAACTGTACAGGTTAAGGCCATGCTCATTAGTTTTACAGTGATTTTGAAACTATAATTTTTTTAATCATTATGATTTTCATATCAAAGTATCACTACATTATTTAGTCAAAACAATATCATAATTTGTACGTATTTTAGTAGCGATAAACCTCACAGTTTTTCAGATTTTTGAACCGATAATATTACCAACTTTACTACGAAAATTAGTAAAACTCAAAAATATATTGTTTTTTTAATTTGGAAACGAATTGTGAATTACTTGGCAAACGCCTTCATAGAATTGTGCATTTTATGTCTGTTGTAAAATGTTTTTTTTAGTTTGGAAGGTGAAAGAACTGCCTATCGAGGTCATAGGCCGAGTTATGTGTGGTGGGAAGACAGTTATTCACATGACACTAGTGGTTGCTGACTTGCCTACAGATCCTGCGTCTAAGCCAGAGATCTACCGGCCTCACGACGACTGGCCAAGTTGTCAACCTCATGTCCAACGACGTGAACAGGTTCGACAGAGTCCCCTTGCTGCTTCACTACGTCTGGATACTGCCAATACAGACTGTCATAGTGACGTGTCTCGTGTGGCAGTTTGTAGGCATCTCCGCCCTTATCGGCGTGGCAACTCTCTTCATACAGACCATACCAATGCAAGGTACTATGACAACTGCTTCTATTTCAATGTTATGTTTCTGAATTGATACAAGTAGTTATTAATTGTAACGTCAGTAAACAGTTTCCTTTGCACTAGCGTGACTTTGCACCGAAAAAAAAAATTGTAGAACATACACCTAGAGAAACCACGACAATGGTTTGGTATTAAAACATTTATGTGTTCAGCTAACGATGAATAACCATGCACCAATCAAATTTGGGTGTTGCAAAGTAGACCAACAGCCTACCTATTTTACGGTAGTGTACGATTTACAATCTACTTTATTAGTAGGTTCTACAGTATGCCATATTTCTATTCATATCTCACCTCCACATCAGCATTTCATCTTTCTTCACTTTCTCTCAAACACTCTGCTGAAAATACCGACAAATGTTTGACAAGGGGGCAAGGGGCGGTCACATTCCCTTAAGGCGTCTGCCTACCCCACGCTTCAAATGCGTTGCAGTGTGTTCGTAAACAGGTTTTTTCTACGAAAATTTTCCACGTGCGCCCATTGTGTCAACATACGAAAAGAAAACAAATTCAGACAAGGTCGTAACCTCATTGTTACAATGCCACGCTCATTAAAAACACTGTTTCTAAGCCTTGCAACATGGCTAAAAACGGCCTTTTCAGACTGCCGTACTTCAAACTGTACTAACAGGATGTATGTGAAACTCAGACTGCGACTTGCGCTGAACTCAGTTGCAGACTTTCCACCAATAATATTATATGGTCAACGCTTGATGTCCCGTAGTAAAAACAGTTCGGCGGGAAGCTTGCATGTTAGTTCAGCGCTTGGCTCGTTGAGGCGACGCGGCATTTGATGCGCGCTTCAAGGTCGACCTTACTGCTCCGTCGCTTTTGAGCCTCTCACGCGCGGATAGGCGGCGCCCTTAAGTAAGCCGCTGGGGGGAATTAGTGTCTATCCCCCCTCCCCCATCATTTTGACATATTTTCCTATATAATTTACATTTCATCAGAGTGTCATTGGTTTGTTTGTAGGGTAAAATGTAGATGACACACCCAAAGTGAGTGTAAAAAAATCACTTTACACACGATAGTAGCAGAATATTATTTTTTAATCCCCTTCCTCCTTCTCTTCTTTACTCAGAGAATAGTTGGCACGTCCCTGTAAAGAAATTGTTAGAACGAAATGTATCAAATTGTATTAACATTAAGTAATAGACGATGTAGTCAAATGCATATAATATATATATATATATATATATATATATATATATATATGTTTGTGTGTGTGTGTTGGTGTGTGTGTGTGTGTGTGTGCTGTAATAGCAGTGTGTTTCCCCAGGCTACGTAGGCAAGATAACTTCTAAACTGAGGATGAAGATAGCTAACAGAACTGATGAACGAGTAAGAGTGATGAGTGAGATCATTAGTGGCATTCAAGTCATCAAGATGTACGCCTGGGAGAAGCCGTTTGAGAAGATGGTGTCATTTATACGCAGGTTAGTCATCAACATTGAAGTGTCGCTAATATGTTTCGTATCGTCAGGACGCCTCAGTTAAACATCGTCTTTAAAGTAAATAATAATAGTTCATCTAGTGGTTTAGTTGGTGACAAAGAAGCCAAAGGCCCACTGTGGTAGAGGGTCGGTTCCCACCTACAGTGTAAAGAAAACTGCGCATGTCTCGCTAGGCTAGCAGCCGGCCCAACCTTCACCCTGGCCTTCTCTCATACACACTGTGACCCTGCTGGAAGTCGGGAACACCTTGTAGATCTACATTTGCTGCTTGTGATAAAAAGTATTTCGTTTCGACGACATTAAATGAGTTAAATCATAACTTTAGCGTGACTAAAATTTTACTTAAAAAAGTTTTCTTAGGCGAAATTAATATTAAATAAGGATTGGCTTTAAAAACTACATTTAACTAAAACATAAATATTTCTGCTAAACTGACTAAATGACCACACATATTTTTCTTACCTCTACCGTATACCTCAACACACTTTTTTTTGACCGAGCATCACTACAGTGATTCAAATTCATTAAAACAAACTTTTTTGCGTCAACCAAAGCGTGTACGATGGCATAGAAAGTGTTCAGTGTATTCGTTCCAATCACTTATTTTTTTAAATAACGTTTTTAATTTTTTTTTTTACTGGATAGAAAGCATACTACCGCATAGTGATATATAAACAAACGTCGGCTAATATACTATCTATTCAGCTAAAAAATCCCATAGAATTATAATGAGTAGTTTAGATTTGATCGACGATTGAATATTCCAGTCGTTCGCTCGACATGTTGCATTTCCATACCCCTTAATGCAACTGATTATCCAAACGAAAAAAGGAAGCCACGGTTTATGTGCTAAAAGTTATAAAACCCCAAACAATTTATTCATGTAATGTAGAAGATAGTTGACAATCTAGTTAAAATCGTTTATCTTCATGATTAAAAAAAAACTTTTTAATGTTTTATGCATGGTCGTAGAACAGGTCTGGACACTCGCCTGGAAACTTGACCCCCTTGTTGTTTGGCTGTAGCTCGCCAAGTTACCGATAATGCTATACATTTTTGGCGCTGTAATCCGGGCAGTCGAGCTCAAACTCCGCCCACTTCCCTCCCACTAACATAAACAATTTATCAAAACATATTTTTTTATCAATTTGTGAAATACTTCCTTCACTCACAATTTTGAATCATGGCTCCATAAATCTTTATTTACTTTATAATGTTAGCAATGGAAAAAGTGGGCGGAGTTTGAGTCCGACCGCCCGGATTACAGCGCCAAAAAGTACAACATTCTCGGTAACTTGGCGAACTACAGCCAAACAACAAGGGGGTCAAGCAAAATACATTGGTAGATAGGCGAGTTTCCAGACCTGTTCTTCTACGATCGTGGTTTTATGCATTTTGGTAAAGAGAAATCTCGACATTTAATTTCAGTATAAATAACCTGTCTTCGTCGCGTATAAGCTGTCGTAGCATTAAAAATTTTTATTTTGACGCGCCGACACGGAAATATTACTCGAGCTGAAAATTTTCCATATAATGATAATGAAGTCACTTGGTACGTCCACGAAACTAACGCTATTTCGTAGAAAAATAAAATAATAAATTCTTACTACTTGAACGTCCTTAAAGCTAAGTAGATTTGCGACATTACTTGTATTGTGGAATATGAGTATAGCAACTGATTTTTGACGAAAATAGTTTAGTATCAGCTTGCTCCAGTGTCTTATGTGCACATCTGTACGTCAGGTAAGGTAAAGTAGGTGGGCTTTACATCTCGTCAACAGCGAGGTCAATATAGACGGTGACACAACTAGGTACAATGACAGCAGCTGGGAGAGGAGTCGGCCATGTCCTTTGTTGAGGAACCAGCCCAGCATTTGTCTGGAGATATTTAAGGACGTTGGATCCGTAAAAATTCAAAATTTTATATTTGTGCCAAACACTGTTCAACACATCACGTAACATGTAATTTTCCCGAATAAAAAAATATTAGGTCCCATAGATTTAGCGTAATCACCTATCAAAGTCTCAAAATGGCAGTTAAGGTGTAGCCAAAATAATAAAAAATAATTACCTTGCAAAAACAAAATAATTCGTATCGATACTTAATTATGTGAACTACTTCAAGACACTTTTGTAAACACAAAGCGATATATTTTTGTACTTTTTAAAAATTGATGAAAAGTAGTAGCTAAATTTTTGCATAACTTTGACTTTCGAATACTACTGAAATATTGAATTTGTTAGTTAATTACTTTTTTTGATTTTGGCTACACCGTAATGGCCATTTTGTGACTTTGATGAGTGATTTTGCAAAACTATTGGGCCTAATTTTTTTTTATTTGGAGAAATGACGTGTTATCTTATGTGCAAAAGTTGAACGGTGTTTGACACAAATATAAAAAAATTAAATTTTACGGGTTCAACTCCCTTAAGGAAATCATTCAGTACTTCAGCATCGTGGTTATTGGCTGCTTATCTGTGTGCAAGGGCGGCGCTTGTTTGACTGAGCCAATCAGAATCAGATTACTGTGACATCACATGTCTATGATTAGCGGGTAAAACCGCAAGACGGTGATAGTTGAAAACATTCAATCATTGGCGACGGTACATAACTGTATATGTCCAAGTGAGGTATTGAAATTAGTTGTTTCAAAATTCTTTTCATCGTAAATCATTGTCTCTTAAACATAAGCACGGACGGGTCCAGGCTTTCCTCCACGCGGGGCAAGAATTTTGATTTCCTCCTCCCCTCCTTTCCTTCCCCCTGTTTCCATCAGTCCAATCACCCCAACTGCAGTAAACGTATCTTGATGGGGCGCATTTAGGGGGAGGGCATGTGCCCCCCCCCCCCCCTTTTTCAAGGTCACATTTATTTAATTTTTCATTTTTCTAATTTAATTTTTACTAGCACTATATATTTTAAAGACATAATTTATTTTAAAATATTCTTACTTTTGTAATGAAATTTTTTGTGTGTTAACTCCTAAAATGCACTATTTTGCATCTCTAAAATCAAAATTTCCCCAGGGGAGGACACCCGGACCCTCCGCTTTTAGCTTGGGGTGTATGTATTCACACTTTTTACGGCATAGGTCCCCTCCTTTCTCACAATGCTGGATCCGCCACTGTGCATACTTGTTTTGCGCTCGCGTAAATAATAGTATAAAATTTTAGTACAAATACATACAACCTGTACTTAATAGCTACCATTGTAGTGTTTTAAGTGTACATTCTAATTACAAATACTGCATTTATAACATTATACGGTGTTTAAGGTAAAAAAAATACAAAATTATAAAACTGGTAAGTCTAAATATTGGTAGATATTGTATCTTTTTACACTCATTTACATTTCATTTCCAAGTAAAAATTTTCGCCACCACCAGGCGCCCGGGGCAGTCTGCCCCCTCCCCCAGCCATTAAAATCCGCCCCTAAATAATAAGTTGTTGTAGATGTGAAATAAGCAGGAAATGTGTGCTGTCTGTATACAGACGTGAGATCAAGATGGTGAGGAATGCAGCGTATCTACGTAGTATGTTCGTCTCATCAGTTGTCTTCTCTGAGAGGATGACTTTGTTCATCACACTTCTCTCATACGTGCTGCTGGGAAACAACCTTACACCTGATAAAGTACGTCTCGTAGAATATTACATTTTTGGTAAACAGTTTTCTATAATTACCTTTACGCCTTAAAATTATTAATTATGGCGTACTAGCAAAAAAAAATGTGTTTAAAGACCGTGCACATATAATAAACATTAGACAGATAATATTTTACAGTGATTTGTGTGCCGTTAAAAGGAGAACAGGATCAAAAATTTTAGAACAAAATTATCAGTGCGAAATCTGCTTTACAGGCGGTTCAGAATAAATTGAGCACTCACAAAAGCCCTGCTACATTTCTATTTTCAGAAAATTCGTGCCTCTCCACGCGTAACGGCTAACGAAAGCAAATGTATAATCTCTTAACACGTCACTTAAACTTCACGCGTTTAAGATAAATTGTGCAGTCGGTAAGAACATTTGCAGTTTGATAACAAATTTAATTAAATATATAAAACACTAATATGTAGAATTCAATTGATTTAATTTCATAATTGTGACATTTAAATAGGAAAATACACGGAACTACATACTGCACATCGTTGCCAACCTTACAAGCAGTAAGGCAATTGTTGTCAATGTTGAATTATATGCAATAACGGCTAGTGATATTTTTCAGAGGTTGAATCTTCAGTACTCACTTTATCCCGAAGGATATATAAAACTTTTTTTTCTGATAAGCAAAATTATACTGATTACAAGTAGTTTTATTGGAACAACACTTTTAAAAAGAAAAGCTGCAGCGAGGAATTTGTTTTAAATTTTGATCCTATTCAACCCGTTTTACGGTACCGTAAAATAGGATGATTTGAAACACTGGGGTGAATAGAAACAAAATTAGAAATAAAATCCTTGGTTTCACCTTTTTCTTGGAAAAAAATTAATTAATACTAAATTACTGTTTGAAAACTGTTTTAACTTCCCTACCTAAAAGCAGGATTTTTAAAAAAAAGAATTTGTACCGAAAATGTAGCTTTAAAATTGTCTTTCTATACACCGCAATGTTTCTAACCACCCCGTTTTACGGTACTTAAGTTTGTTCACGACAAAGTGAGCACTTTTCAAATAATCATTTTAAAATAATCACGTGTCGTTACTTCATATAATCCAACAGTAAATAAACATGGTTTGCCATATTTCTAGTACTGTCGGCTGCGAATTACCAACTATATTTCTACAAATTGCTTACTTTTTATCCGGCACTGTTTTATTTTAACGGACAAGTTATGAATAGTTTTAAAGACATATTTAACGTGTAAGTATTTGTAATACCTTACTGTTAATGGTAAGTGATATTTACAAATCAGGACTTTTCGGAAATTAAAGTGTGTGGCAATGTTTATATTTACATACTGTACTATTGTGGACATACGCCGTTGCAAACATACGTCGTCCGAGAAATCTTAGAATGAGACTAAGAAAACAAACAAACGAAAAACGAAAACGAGAAAACAAGCCTAGTTTGTTTGTAGTCATCACATCCATAAACCAAAACAACTTAATATGAAAGATCCCATACCGGGATTAGTCAACAACAAATGAGGGAAAATAAAATAAACATCCCAAAATAAAAAACTAAATACAAAACATGTTAATCTGTGTAACTAAAGACACGACAATTAAGACAGCACAGACGATACTGGGACAAAGACAATAATGAACACAATACAGGAAAACAACGACGACGTCACAGACAAGACTAGACGACACAACGAAATGTCGTTCTTTAGAAATCTACTGTGTTCTTTATTGTCTTTGTCCCAGTTTTGTCTGTGCTGCCTTTATTGTTGTGTCTTTAGTTATGCAGATTAATTTGTTTTTTATTTAGATTTATATTTTTTGTTGTTTATTTTATTTTTCTTTATTTGTTGTTGACTAATCCCTTATGGTTCTCTCATGTTCTCTCGTTTTGGTTTATGGATATGTTGACTACAGCCAAACTAGACTTATTTTCTCTTTTTTGTTTTTCGTTTGTTTGTTTTTTCTTAGTCACATTCTAAGATTTCTGGGACAATGGCGTATGTCCGCAACAGTACAGTATGTTATTCTGTCCCATTGTAAGAAACATTCAAAGTCTATATTTACGTACGGCGGAACGATACAAACCAACTTAAGGAGGACTTCCAAATATTCTCACTTTATCTAAACCACCATTACCTATCCCTGTGCATTGTCTGCAGAGCCCACGATTTTTGGTGAAAATAATTCTGCAACAATTTGTTTCAATGTCTTATGAACACATATGCAGCTCTGCTGCGTGGTCTGTGATTGGTTGTTTTAAATTCTCAGTATCTCGGGGGTTCTACCCACCAATTACAGACGTGTGGTGTCGCAGTAACCTTGTTCCTGTTGGCTCAGTCAAATGTGCCACGTCTGTGCAATAATACATTCTGCCAATAACCATGAAGCAAAGCTGCAGATGTGCACGTAAGGCATTGAAACTAACTGTTGCATAATTATTTTCACCAAAAATTGTGGGCTCTAATTATCTGATATTTTTAAATCAAACACGCACACTGACCGTGCTAACAAGAGAGAAGGGGGGGGGGGCAAATTATTCTCATTTCAGAATGACGTTGTTTATTTATAGGGGAAAACGTTGACTGTCACACCCAAAGTGTAAAATCACAGTGTAAGAGAAGAGTTCTTTTTATCCCCAAACTTTACCCTTATCGGCTCGTAAGACCTAGCTGTTAAAGGGCTGTAAATTCCTCTCACCTCACCTTCATCCCAATTCCCAACTCTGTAAAACCCAATCAAAACTCTTTCTCGTACCCTCCCGCCCCTTTCTAGCAGAATAGCTGTCACCTCCATGATTTGGGCAGTTATAGGAGAGTGTGGGTGTGCAGTCTTCTTTATTAGAGCTATGTGGGATCGATTTGAATCTGAAGTATAAATAATGTAATAATTTTTACAGTGCAGATAAAAAGGTTGGTAAAGTTCAAGGGGCCATTTACTTTCAAACATATTTGCAATGAAATGAATAGCGTAATAAAAATGAATAAGTATACTCGATCTGTACTGATTATTCCTCATTCCATGGTAGGCATGCTATCCTATCACACAGTACCAATTCCACGCTATTAAAAGTTACGACTAACAAATATGTATTTTAATGAGATATTTCTATTCTAGGTATTCTCTCTAGCACAGTTCTTCAGTATTCTTCAGATGACAATGGCAATTCTGTATCCTCAGGCCATTCAGCTGTCGGCGGAAGCAAGAATTTCAATAAAAAGGATCGAAGTAGGTGTCATATATTTTTGGAAAAATTTATTTTTTAATTTGCATGGTTTAATTTGAGTACAACATTTTATGCGCAATGAGTAACACATTTAAGTTTATCTTGTTAAGTGTTCTTTAAAAAAATAATATTTTTGAAACACGATTGTATTTAAAGTGCCAAATATTTTGGCATTAATTCTATAGACTGTACAGTTATATTATCGAATATATGGCAGCAAATAGGGCGATTTTTTACTGTCGCTAACGTTCGATTTTTTTTATAACTGATGATTAAATTTGCATTGCAGGGATGATTTTTGGAGCACTGCACCTAACTTTAAAACCTGCACATACTTTAATTAACTAATACAATAACTACAACTATAAGCATATATATGTGTGTGTGCGTGTGTATATATATATATATATATATATATATATATATATATATATATATATATATATATATATATATATATAATCATTCTATAAGTAATTACACCACATACTTGTGCAGAATGTTATTCACGAAAAATTTAGCTGTAAACGTAATCTGTTGTCTAAACTTAATCTTAAGCACAGTACACGTTGTTGAAATAGGAACCCAAAGCATTCGATTATCTTTAATATCGGAGAAATTATTTAATGTTGAACGCTGAGTTTCTGGATCAAGGGTAGGGGAGATGTGATCTACAAACTGCACAAAACCTGCCTCTGTTCTGAAAGTCATATTCTTGTTTTCTGTTCATGTGGTAAATCATTCTTTATGATGAGGTGGTTCATAGCAGCACTTTGTACTCATGCTTACAGTCAAATCTGGGCGACAAGGACTATGTGAAGAGGGGATTTGTATTTTTGTAACTGAAAAGTACAAAGTTTACACTTATATGAGTGGTGCAGATCTAGGGAGGTTATGGTTGAGCCTACGAAACACCGCGATATAACAGCCAAAATTGACGAAGTTCCTCTGGGATTGTTTTTTCTTACGTTTTCTGTATTTTTGTGTGTTTTTTGTATTTTGTCACTTTGTCTT